>JASDQU010753650.1:18670-29089 GCA_032191745.1 Picea mariana
TTAATTTAGTTGAAAGATTTAATATGAAGAGATGTAAGCATGAAAAGTCTTGGTTGCGAAGGACTACCAAGTGAACATGAATGGATTCAACACTAAGGCAGATTTGAACATCATATCCCTTGGGTCATATGATTGTGTGGTTGGTGTGGATTGGATATACAAGCATCATGTTGTTCTACATTGTTATATCAATTATTTCACATTCCTTGATGAGGAAGGGAAATTAAGGACAATTACGTATTCCAAGGTTGATATCCATCAGAGAGATTTCAACATTGCAACTGAAAAGAATTTTTAAGAAAGGGTGTCAGATATATGCAACATATATGGAAGATCCAACCAAAGATAAGGTGCCAAGTCTTGAATATTATCCAATCTTGCAGGAATATGAACATGCGTGTGGGCAATTTCTAGTATTTCCACCAAAGAGAGACACTAACTTATCTATTGATTTAATGCATGGAGTAGCCCCAACGTGTAAGGCTCCCAATAGATAGAGCACAATAGAGATGGAGGAGTTACAGATGTAGCAATAAGAGTTGTTCAAGAAGGGGTACATACACCCATGTGTCTCATCTTGGTGTGCCCCAATGTTTTGTATGAAGAAAAAAGATGGAACTCTGAGGTTGTGTATTAACTTAAGATAATTGAATAAGGTTACTGTAAAGAACAAGTACCCTCTGCCAATGATTGATGATATTTTTTTATTAGTTTAAAGGAGCATGGATATTTTCTAAGATTGACCTAAGGTCAGGTTTACATCATGTGAAAATTAGAAAAGAAGATACTAGCAAGACGACCTTCCAGATAAGGTATGTCTGTTATGAGTTTGTAGTGGTGCCATTTGGGTTGGAAAATGCACTAGCTACTTTTATGTGTCTGATGAAGGGATCATTCAAATACTAACTATAAGAGGGCATAGTAGTGGATCCAAAGGATGGCCTAGGCCAAAGATCATTTCAAAGGAAAGATCATTTATGGGGTTAGATCGTTAGTACAGTAGATTCATTGAATGTTTCTCCAATATTGCACACCTAATCACTTCACTGCAAAAGAAAGGAATAAAAGCAAGTTCTAAGAGAGATTCCAACACCTAAATGATTTATTAAACAATGTACATGKTTTAAAGATTGTGGATCCAAATGAGGATTTTKTTGTGTGCACATATGCATGTAAAGAAGGACTAGGTGGAGTCCTTACCCAAAAGGGCACATCATTTGCTATGAATCTAGGTAACTCAAAGAGCATGAATTTATTTTATGCTACCAAAGACTTGGAGCTTGCAACTATTGTTCATGTGTTGCAAATGTGGACGCATTATCTCATGGGTAAAGAATTCGAGCCGAGGATAGACCATAGTGGTCTAAAATACTTATTTATGAAGCTAACTCTAAATGCGAGACAAAGTAGATGGCTAGAATTTCTTAGGGAATATGACTTTAACATCAAACACATCAAGGGAACATAGAATAAAGTGACTAATAAACTCAACATGAGGGTGCATGAAATGCATGCTACATACATTATTATGTACAGTTCATATTTAAAAAGAATTTTTTTGGAAGCTGTAGCATTAGACCAACATTATATGCAAGTTAAATAAGGTTTATAACATGACAATGCATAGATGGAATTTAAATATTATAGGATGGAAGAGGATGTAATCCTCTTGTAGAGGAACAAATTTAATGTTCCTAATTCTTAAGAATTGGGAAATTTAGTTCTAAAAGAGATGCACAATGTGTCGTATGTTGCACCTAGGGTACCAAATAACAATTACATCTATACGAGGTTAGTATTTTTCTTTAAATAAAGAAAGATGTGGCTGATTGTATAGCCAAATGCATGGAATGTCAAAAGGTAAAGGATGAGCACAAACATCTAGTAATATTACTACAATCATTTCCCATTCCTAAATGTAAATGGGAAGTACTTACTATACATTTCATCACCAAACTTCCTAAGGTAATAAGGCAGCATGATTCCATCATGGTACTGGTGGACAAGCTTACAAAGTCTGTACATTTTATTCTAGTCAAGATGACTCATAAGGTAGCCAACATTGCAGAGATTTATTTGAAAGAAATTGTTAGGCTACATGGTGTGACTAAGGCAATCATGTCTAACAGAGATCCCAAGCTCACTTCCAATTTCTTGAAAGGGTTGTTTAAAGGATTTGGGAAAAATCTAAAATTTCATAACATTGTATCATCCTCAGTTGGATAGATAGAGAGGATCAACCAAATAATTGAATATATGCTTAGAATGTATGTAATGGACAATCATTCCTAGTGGGAAGACTATCTTCATTTGGTTGAGTTTTCTTACAACAATTGGTATCATGCATTGTTGAAGATGATCACATTTGAAGCCTTGTATGGTAGAGAATGCAACATGCCAGTGAGTTGGGATAACCCAATAGACAAAATTTTTATTGGTCCAAAGTTGATAAAGGATATGTAAGAGAAGATGGTAAGGATAAATCAAATCTTAAAGACTGCATAGGACATGCAATAAAGCTATGTGGATAAAGGCAAGGAACATAGATAATTTAGAGTGGGAGAGCACGTGTTTCTAAAAGTAAAGGCTAAAACGTGCTTGTTGAAATCGAGAAGTTTCCCAAAGTTGGAAACGCGATATTGTGGGTTGTTTGAGATCCTAGAGAGGATCAATCATGTTGCATGCATGCTTTCCTTACATGGATCCATGAGTATTCATAACATATTTCATGTATCCTTGTTGAAAATGTATATGCCTAATCCTAACCACGTGATTGATTGGACTGTGATTTAGGTGGAGCATGAGGGCGACTTCCAGGTCTAGCCAGTGCACATATGGGACATGAAGGTCAAGGTGCTTAAGAATAAAGTCGTCATCTTGGTAAACGTCAAGCAGACTTGCTATTTTCTTGAAGATTCTGCGCGAGAGCTCAAGGAGACCATGTGGGAAGAATCCCTACAAGTTTTTACAGCTTTCAATGAATTTTGAATGTACATTTGTATATAAATGCATAGATACCCCATTTTTTGTAGCTGGAGTTCCTGGAGCCACAACTTTGAGACTTCCTATCCGACCTGTGTTTGAGCCCTGGAAGGGAAGTCAGAAAGACTGAGGGATTGTGGTGCAGAGAGGGGGGTACACTTCCTTGGTTGTGCAAGTTGAGGGGAATGAGAGTTTATGTATGAGTCATTAAATGATGAAAGTATCGAGCATTGTGATAACTTTGTGCTCTCTCTCTCTCTCTCTCTCTATCTCTCTCTCTCTCCACAAACACACACACACATTAGCAATGTATATTTGTAAATATGATGAATAACTAAGAACCAAGAGATGTAATATGTAAATGTTGTACATTGAAAAATAATAAAATAAAACACATCTCTGACTATAGAAATATAATTACATAGTCATGAGGGGGCTGTGTTTCCACAAGAGAGGGGGCTAAAGAAGAGGGTTTAAGGGAAAATACACATACCAAGAATCTTATGTTACCTCCATAAATCATTGCTTTTATCAAATGTTTACCCCTTTGTCTTATTAAAACCAATCATTGAATGCATGTAAGAGTTTGGTGGAAAAGTCATCTCACCTAGTTATTGAAGCACGAGCTAAGTACACTCATGATAGGAATTGTATCATTGAATGCATGCAAGAGGTGGATGAAGGAGTCATCTCACCTAGTTATTGAAGCATGGGTTGGGTACAATCTTTTTGGGGAATTGTGAGAATCAAGCATGCATGGAGGAAAAAGAAAAGGGCATTCAAGTAAAGGGGGAGAGATAATTTTTACATCTTGAGAGAAGAGAGGAAAAAATGTTTTTATGTTGGGAAAAGGGAGGCAACCATAGTGTGTATTGAAGATAGCTTGTTGGATTTGGGAATTGCATGGAGAAATAGGTTGTTGTGCATGTTATGAGTTTTCTGTTGAGAAAATCACCCATGAGCATGTGTAAATGTTTTTGTGAGGAATCCATTACAGTTGGAATTCATGGAACCCGCTTTTAGATTCCTAGCCAGTATATGCTAGAGCCCTAGAGGGGATGAGGATTGTTTCACGGACTGTAGTGCAAATAAAAAAAATCCTAGCCCTTGCATTGTGCAAATTGATGGGAAAGAGAGTTGGGTGGTTGGAATTGTTGTACGAGTCATTTTATATTAAAATATTGGGTATTGGGTTGTTGAGTGGATAGTAGATAGCCATAGGAGCCATTCTTTTCTTGTGGAATCATAGCCCCATCTCGGGGATAACTTGTTTCTAAGATAACTATAGCAATAGACTCTATGGTTGTGTGGAAAGTCCGTCGTCTGCAGTGAGTTGTGTAAATATTTAAAGAGATAAATGTTCTGGCCACTGTGTTATTTACTGTGTTAATGATTTGATGGAATGTTGTGTTTGTTCTATATTTTATGTATTTAAATGTTGTTATGATTGAGGAATAGTCTACATTCATGAATTTAAAAATGATTGATGGTTGCATGAGTATTTTTGTCATGTTGTGCACATTCACTTTAAATTGTACAATAGTATGTCATTTTGGTTGGGTAATGGGTACATTACATAATCTTCTAACATTTTGATTTGTTCAAGCAAACTTTGATTTCCCACCTAGGGGGCGAACTGAGTAGCAGAACTTTGTAATTCTTTCTCTGACATTGCAGATTTATCCTTTTTCCATTTTCTGTATGTATCTTTGAATTAGGTACGCACTATTTTTGTGGATCTCTTGAATGGTTACTAGTTTTTTTGAATCGAGGCTGGCACAAGAGCTTGTCCAAAAACAATTTGTTATGTAAACAAATTTATACTCTAATATAAATTTGAGTCATTTTTCTATTTGAAAAAAGCAACCTTTGATTAAGGTTCCTTAGGTGGGAACTTTATTCATCTTTTTTCTAATATTTTCTTCTGGAGATGTTGACTCTCCTATAGTTTTTGATTACACAACTTCATATCATTTGACTTCTTGATTTGTGCAAGTAATTTTTTAGTATGATCTTCCAAGCATGAAATTTCTTCGTCTTTTTCAAATAAGTTTTTGTTGATTTTTTTCTTGAGATCTTGAACTTCTAGTTGATTTCATTATTTCTCATCTTTTGATTTCATAATTTGTGCAATCAACTTGTCATCATGATTTTAACGAAATAATTATCTTTCTACTTGAAGCCATTTAAATATTACTTTAAGCTCATTACAAGTTGTAAACTTTTATTATTCTCTTGATAATATGTTAATTCGTCCATTTAATTTTTTTAATTGTGAGTTACTTTGATTTTTCTCTTTTTAAAAAACATTTATAGTAAACATTGTTTTTTTAGAATTTATAATTCATAATTTACTTATTTATTAACTTATTTCTTCAATAATAAATAAATTCACTAAGTAAAAAACCCATAAAATAAACTTTAATAATTATGATGTAAGGTATTTCCCTCCTCTGAGCGCTATGTCTAATTGGGATAGGTAAGTCATTCCTTGTTGTCTAGATATGTTGTATGACCATCGATGCACTTCTAGTCATATTACGTCTCCCTAATAGTTGTCAACCTCTTGCTTCCAACTATCAATTATATCCATTGTTTCCAGATGCTAGTCATGTCCATCACAACAACACATTCTATGATGCCCTTTCTTGGATGGAGTAAATTCCATCGGTTGTGGTCGTCTTTGGTCGTGTTGATCTCCAAAGGGCTGATGAAATCAACAACCTCCAGTCAGTGATCATGGTTGAAGGGATACTCAAATTTTCAAGTTGAAGGGTATATATTCATTCAACCCTTCCATGATGAAAAGTTGAAAAAACAATTGTACTTCAATTGACAAGAGTAAACTAGGTACACACTTCAAAAAAAATATTTTAAAATGTTAAAATTTAACGAACAATAAGATATATAAGTTAAAATTTCAATAGAAAGTAATAATACACATACTTTTTTATTTCAAATATAACCGTTTGATGGGTTATATATACATTAATAATAATAAAAATTCATAACTATTGAGCCACGTTTTCTTCGAAGGAATTTCAAAAATGTTGTTCCAAGCATTAATGGTACAAAGGATACATATCCTTGATCTTGGGTTGGGGATGAGGTAGAAGGAAAGAGTGCTATGGGGCATTCTCAATATATTTGTGAAGTATAGTCACATTGAAGTCAATGTTGCGAGAAACAAGAAAAAGAAAGTGAAAGAGTGTGATAGATAAAGATGCATGGAATAAGGGAAAGGGGAATGAATAGTTTGGAGAATAAAGGAGTGAGGATTTGATGATGCTATAAGTTGAATGAATAGAATCACATTTCTTACTGTTGAATAGATCTTTTTGTGCAAGTTCATATCTAAAATTAATCAAGAACATACAATTTAGAAAATTTCACCAAGCCTAATAGGTTTTAAATCCCAAAGATAGTCATTAAATAATTTTATGTGGAACAAATAAAAAATGTGCATTATCTTTATGATGAGATGGACCAAACTTGTACAAAATTGGTGGATTGTTGAGAGGTTTACACTCAATTCTTAGTTATGTGTTTTGTTTCCATTATCTATTGTATTAGTAGGGATGCCATGGATTGCATACTAAGTGGTTGAGAGGTCTACCAATGTGTTGAAATAATAATCAAATTAGATACCAAAGCTATAACAATGTCATGAATTTTAACATGCAAACACACATAACACTATGAATGCAATACAAATATCTACGAATCAACTCAATAATATTAGTGAGATGGAATATGTGAACATGAAAAAAGAGAGATGACCTAATTTCCATGGGTTTGCTCAATGTCTATTATTTATTATTCAAAATTGACATTCACTAACTCATTTATAATTAATTTTATCAATAGCTCCCGATGTCATTAACATCTACATCCATAACCTATGACTAATTATTTTGTTTTATTATAGAACCAAAAGTGGAGGTAAAGATAACAAGGAAAATGGAAATATGGTGAGTGTCGGAGGAAAAGAAAACAAAGAAAATGGGATTATGACAAGTGTGGGATTCAAAAACATGAAGTATGTAAACTAAATGTGATGTCAATATCCATATTGACAAGAATCAACAATGCTCATAACACATGAATCCAAATGGGGATTCATAAAAACAAGGTGTCTAAGCTTCTTTGGGATTTTTTTTATTATTAATTAACACATAAAATAGTGCATACACCAGTATGGTGGTAGGATATTTATCTAGGCATGAGCTATGTGATGGATTTAATGCTATGGAAGGGTACAATGTGTCGAGGAACAGATACGAGAAAACTAGAATAGAGATCATTTTAGACTTTAGATTCCAAAGACAAGTATTGTGTGATGAGCTAATGCTTATTGACCAACCAAGTATTGGAGATGAGGAAATTGATGGGTTATTGAAAATATGTCCCTTCCTTTGACTTTTTATGATATTTGTTGTCCTTCATAAATGACTAGTGATTTTAAAAATTTACAGTTTTTTAAGGGTGTTTTTTGAATTACCCTTCTAGGATGGGTTTGAACCCCTTGGAAGAGCTAGGAAGAGATTAATTTTGATCATTTCCTCCATTGATGGACTTCCCCAACTTGTAACTTGGCGAAATAAATGAGATTCAATTATTCTAACGGAATGAAAAAAAAGTCAGGGTGTTGCTACTGATGGGGTCTATGTAGTGGAAGTGTAATGTGCCTCATGTTGCAAAAACCTCTAACACATGGAAGAAATGGTCCAAATTGTGGAGTTTGAGGCACTTGCTTCTCGAATGTCTCAGAGACTGTTCTGACAAGTGAGGCCATTAGGTCATTCAGGGTCTCCACCATCAGGTTCATCATCCGTTGACCTTGTCTTAACTCGGGGAAAGACACTACTTCTATGTGGTGCCACATATAAAGTAACTAGGTTGAACGTTGGAGGCCATAGATGGACACTCAGATGAAATTGGTGACAACCAAAAGATAGGCAAAGAGACTATTGTTTTGTCCCACATATTTTTGCATTTTTCTTTAAAATGCTTGCAAGAGTTATTAAATATTCACAGGTTTTGAAGAGGCAATTTCATCATTGTTTAGACCTTGATCCATATATATCAATGAATGAAACCATTTCTAACATAAAAATTCAACACTCGATCCCCATTACTACTAGGCTCGAAATAAAAAGTTGTGTAATGAATGGAAAGGAATTTGAGCAATGTGCTCTCAAGCTTAGCTACCTGGATCTCCTCTTAGATAAGCTCATGATGGTCATTATCTCAACCAGATTATCTACCTTCCTTGAAAATGGGGCAATTTGAGTGCCCCTTATCAAACGCCTTAGCCTCGATCTATGCATTCATTGAAGACCATGTTAAAATCAAGCCACTATTTGTTGCTTTGCCAATAGACCTTCCACAAAAAGGCATTCCAAAAAAAATTAACCACCTCAGCCAAGCCATAAACCTCTTATATGCTTCCTTCTGCCTTTGCATGTCCTACCCTCCTCCCTTGAATTCAACTACAACATTTGCATAATGCCAAAAAATCAAGGTGTTGCCTTCGTCTCTTCTCCTCATCTTGTTGAGAAATCAGTGTGTTACAGGTTTGAGAACTAAAAAGAAGGCCCATGCAGGTTCACTTATGTGCAAACTATATGCTATTACAGGCAACAAATACCTCAAAAATAGTGTGGAAATGCATTTTCACACCATTCCAATCTCCAAATAGATTTTAAAATAAAACATTTTGACATCTTCATGTTATAGCATATGTTTTGCACCTTAAAAAATAATTGCTAATTATTTTAATATTAAGTGAATTTACACCATACAAAATACTCCCTTCTTCCATTTACAATTGGGTATCCAAATTCTAAAATACCCCTCATATAATATATATCTTTAATACTTTTTAGCCATTGATAATAATAATTCCCCTTTTAGATATTCTTTATACTCTCAAATTCACTTCGTCACTTGTAAATGGCTTTTCACTTTTCTTTTATATTATCCTACTTTTATAGATATTTTATCCACTTAAAAAATACTTCCAACATATGAAATGTCGCGAGAAACTCACCCGATACTTCCCCACTTCATGGATGATATGGGATGTTAAACTACGACCCTAGGGACACAAGGCTCGAACCCGTGACCTCTCCCTGAACCGAGAGAGTGTGCGCACATCTTACCATTTGTGCTATCCCATGGGGCTAACCTAAAAAATACTTACCAAATGGTAATGAGTGGTTATGACTTCGATCGGACCTACTTTAATAATTAGACCTTCCAATCTTCAGAAATAGAGATTTACTCAGACAATTTGTTGATTTGAGATTTTAATATGGTAACCCAAATTTTCATGATTTATGTTTTATGAACATCATGACTTATGTTTGATCGGTGATCAACTTGTTAGCTTGTTCAAATTTTGACAGTGGGGTTATCTCTTTATGTCGCACGATCACTCAGATTTCATATGAAGTGTCGATACAACGACACTTATGAAATTGTCCCACAAATGGCGGTTATGGTTTTCCAATGCACAATGGACAAATGGGTAAGGTGGCTAAGATGACAATTTACATAAGGAGTTATCTAAATGTTCTACTATTTGGATTTATATTTGTGATCAAAATCAATCACATTACAATTTTTCTTTGGTAAGTAAGAACATTGTATTACCTTCTAAGAAACAATAAAGATATAGATACAATCTTCTTGAGCTTGGGTTGTTAGAGAAGGAAACAAACCCAAGCCCATACATAGATAAAAAAATAGACCATCCTTAGGGAGGCCATGAAATTGAAAATGTTCTACAATAAGTCCAAATGAACATAAAATCAAAGAAGTCAAAACATAATTAGGATTGAAGCTAAGAGTTTCGGATTGCAATAGAAAACCATCTAGCATGCAATGACCATCTACTTTATTGAGTGAAAACTTGTTCTCCAAGTGGATTGACAAAGCAACATGGTGGCAGAGGAATGGGGGTGTTTAGGAAGACATGTCCTAGACCTATTGATTTTTTACTTGTCTTGTGCAGAGGGCCAACAATGTGGTAATATTTTGTCCCAATTGATCTACTTTGAACTTCAAATATGTTACCTCACCTCTAACTTCAAAGAGAAGTTTTAGATGGTCCTCCTTCAAGCAAAACTTCCTAAAATATCCATCAACGTAACTATTCTCCTTTCGAGTTTGTGTGGGAAGAGAGGGAAGAACCCCCTCCTTAAGGACTGTGGCCACTGCAGGGCCTTCAAGCTGGACCAGGATCTTCAGTGTAGGGATCGATACCAACCCATCAATTTCGAACCATTCCACTCTGCAACACCATTAAGAACATCTTCTGGACCATCATGATTTACACTCGAGGCTTCAATTTGGGTCAACAATGTTGGTTGTGGAGCTTGATTATCTTCCTGATTTATAAGTCTTTTACTTTCAGCCGTGTTTATACCCCAT
>JASDQU010753651.1:0-11718 GCA_032191745.1 Picea mariana
AAAGGTGCTTCTATTCTTCCATAGTGTCGAACAAACTTGTGGTAGTAACCTGTCAAACCCAAAAATCCTCTAAGATTCTTCAATGTTTTGGGAATTGGCTAGTCCATCATGTCCTTAACCTTGTTAGGGTATACCTTAACACCTTCATGAGATACAGTATGACCCAAATACTCTACCTCCTTCACTCCAAAGAAACATTTGGATGGTTTGGCATATAGTTGTTACTCCTTTAGTAGTTGTAGAACCTTGTCAAGATGTCACACATGATCCTCCAAAGACTTTCTATAGATTAATATATCATCAAAAAATACTAACACAAATTTTCGAATAAAGGGATTGAAAATGGAATTCATCAACCATTGGAATGTGGAAGTTGCATTTGTAAGGTCAAAAGGCATGACCAAAAATTCATAATGTTGTTTTTGGGATATCTTCTTCCTTCATTCTAATATGATGATACCCTAAACAAAGATCCAATTTTGTGAAATATATTGATCCATGTAGTTCATATAAAAATTCATCAATGATGAGAATAAGAAACTTATATTTAAAAGTGATCTTTTTGAGCTCTCTATAATATGGACACATATTCCATGAGCTATCTTTCTTGAATGCCATTACCACTGGTATAGAGTAAGAACTTTGGCTAGGTCTAATAATTCCAACCTCTAACATTTCTTCAACCATGCACTCAATTTCACTCTTCTGGGCATAAGGGTATCTGTATGGCCTGATGTTAGGAGGAACACTCCCAGAAATTAGGTGAATTTCATGATCATGATTTTGAGTGGGTGGAATACCTTTGGGAATATCTTCAAATACTTTGGAATGCTTATCAATGATCCCTTGGAGATCTTGAGGAATAGATGGTTTAGATGTTTGAACATTTAGTGAGCATAGTTTTGAAATAATGCCTTGATGCCCCTTTTTCAATAATTTTTTCATGCCATTAGAGCTTATCACCTTACCAGGTTTCCTTGTGATACCTCTTAACTCAATTTATTTTCCTTCCAATGAAAATTTCATCAAAAGTTCTTGAAAATTAAAAGCCATTGTTCCTAATGATTGTAACCATTGGATTCCTAGTACAACATCAGCACCACCCATGGGTATAACAATCATTGGAATATTCATTACATATTCCCCCATAGTAATATTGATCTTATTGCATTTTCCTAAGCAATTGATAGTTCCTCCAATTGCAATCATTACTTGAAACTCTGGCACTGGATATACAAAGCAATTGAGAGCTTTGGCTAATTTATAGTGAATGAAATTATGAGTACTTCCAGAATCAATTAGAACTAGTACCTTTTTCTTTTTGATGTATCCTTCGATCTTGAGGGTTTGAGGAGTGCTAATTCCAACCAATGCATTACAAGATATCATGGGAGTCAACTCTTTAGACAAAATTGCTTCTACGTTTTCATCTTGAGATTGTTCTTGTTCTTGTTCTTCTTCCTCTTCACAATCTATGTAGAATAATTTCTTCTCACCACACTTATGTCCCTTACTGTACTTGTTGTCACAATTAAAGAATAAACCTTTTTCTTTTCTTTCCTCCAATTGTTGAGGTGTCACCCTTGTAGGTTGAGGTGTTTTAAAAGAAGGAGCATTATTCTCTCTATAGATGTTGGGATTAGTCCTTCTAGTATCCATAGACATATTTTTACTTTCAACATTTTTTTCCACCTTAAATGCATTCTTCAATGATTTGGGTTCCCAAAGGTGAACCTCATGTTGAATGTTATCCTTTAAAGTTCCTATGAATACATCAATCAAATGCTCATCTGGAATATCTATTACCTTTATATTCAATCTTTGGAAGTTCTCAATGTTCTCTATAACTGAACCCTTTTGCTTGAGATTTATCAATTGGCTAAATAAGGTATTGCTCCTTGTATTCTCATAGTGTGCTATCATTTCTTTTGTGAACATTGTCCAAGTGACGAGTGATTTGCGAGAACAAAGCCATCGATACTATACAAATTGATTGGGTTCTAAATATAAAGAAGCAATTATTACCTTTTGTGTATGTGGCACATTATGTAGATCAAAGAATTGCTCCTTCTTAAGTATCCATGTGATTGGGTCCTTGCCATCAAACTTCCTCATATCAATCTTAGGAACATGGTTGGTTTTTGACCCAAAGTTGGAATTTCTCCATTTTTTATTCAGCTTCCTTATGTCCTCATCATGAATTTCATGGGATACATTTTCACTTTCAGGTGTCCTCTCTATTATGAAAATTTTCAATCCTTTCATGGTCTCCCCCTTTAAACCCTCCATCATCTCTTGCAGTTCATCTTTTGTTACTATCTTCTTTTGTAAATAATTTATGTCCCTACGCATTTCTTCACCTTCATCAAGAGTCCATGTAGGATTATCTTGAGGCTTATTTGGTGTATAAGTTCCCTTTTTGGGTGGCATGTTGGCCAAGTATCACTTTTGAACCTTGATTTTGAGGTGGTTCTACTAGACAATATTTCTTCTGTTGTATCTCCAAATTTTCGGCCTTTCTGGGTATGAAACTTTATTTTTTGTAGTTCTCTGATATTTCTTCTCTGCAATTCCACAGGTCTGATCAAAATTGGATGTGCCAAGTGGAATTTGCGGTAACTTCCCCACAACTTGTTGATTTTTGGCCTTTCCGGGAGATGTCACTTGTATAGCATGCCCCACACAAAATAATTGATATAAAATTCTGAAACTCATATAAAAAATACTATAGACTGTCCACTAACTAATGCAACTAGTCTCACTCAATTTGGATACTCTAGGAAGAAGTTATAATTGTTTTACCTGGAACACCTTCTTGAGACTAGTCAGATACCCTATCTTTCACAGGGTGTATCTACAAATGTAAGATGACCCAGAAGCTGAAAATTTTACCAAATATACCTTACTAATTTCCGTGAATATCCTCTAGATTTTAGGTTCTGAAATGTTACAGAAAAACTTTTATAGAAAAAAAATCTGCAATGACTTAGTTCAAGATGATTCCATAACCCTATCTTGCACAGACTGTATCTCCGAAATTATAAGGCCTCAGGAGATGAAATTTTAACCCAACATACCTTGATCCATCTACTAAATATCATCCAATTTGTTCCTTCTGAAACATTGTAGAAAACAAGTTATAGTGAAAATTCCAAGGTGTCTCAGATGTAGCAGCGAAACCCCAAGACCTTGAGCTCTGATATCATATGTTAAGAACCAAATATCAATGTAGCATAGAAAAACTACAGAATAAGTACTCAATGCCTTGAAAAAGAGAGAAATTCAGATAATAAGCCTCTTTGATGGGGCAACCTACTTATGCCCACATAAATGTACAATTCCTAGATGATTCCAAATGAAAATGTCTCCTTGGTATATATAGGAGACTAGGAGGTATAATTACAACTAATGGAATAAAGCTGACATAAATAAAATAACATTACTAATGTAATATGCCCTAATTAAGGGGTAATGAGCCAATATTAGGGCTTAACAACATTGCAATTCCCCTCACCTAAAAAAATACCAAAAATAATTACACAAATTGATAAATAACTTTCAAGAATTCAATATCATTGTTATCCCTCGATATACAAATGTTATTGTTGATTATTTGGCCATAGAAACCTCAAGGATGGATCCCCTCAAATATTATGAGGCCTCTAGGTTTTCTATAGAGTGACTGTACAAGCCTTCCATCCCGAATAACATTACCAACTGTAGTGTATTCGAAGGACATGAGTAGTGTTTATTAAGGTTGGTTGTCATTGATGTCATCCCTTGAAGAAAGACCGGTAGAAAAAAGGTTTGGTTAATGGACCCAAGTTTGTTTGATGTAAAGATTACTCATTATTTTTTTGTTATGGTTGATAATAAGTAGAAATGGATGAACTCCAAAGTGGTCCCCTTATGGTGAAAGCCCTCATGCGAAGACACGTTATGGATTGAGTTATCCTAGAAGTATGGTTAGAGATCCCATGCTTATTTGTGGAATAATAAGATGAAGATTAGTGAATTTGTCAGTGAAACTATCCTAGATGGATAGTTCTTTTCATGCCATTTCTGGTGGTATGTGAAACGTCACATAACTTCTCACGGTTAGAGAGTTATGGCCATGAGATGTTGTGATGCAGGAGCATTGCTCCATGCATCCAGCCAACCATCCAGCCACATCAGTGCACACGCATTCAAAGGATGAAGAGAGGCATAGCCTAATTTTGAATTTGAAATTCAATGTAAATTAAATGTGCTTAGGCTGGTGAGCCATAGAAGCCATGCCTTTGCACAGGCTGTAGATAAGATAGGAATTTATTGTAGATCGACTGAAGATCTAGATCTAGATGCTGGACTAGACAACCATTCATTGTAATTGAATAAGGTAGGTGAACCTAGAGTGAAGCGCTGAGAGCACCTCAGGTAAAAGAGATTTTAGATCTCATTTTGAGGAAGATGATAGTTGAGATATAGAGCCGAGAGAGCTCAGGAACACGATTGTAAAATATGGGAATTTTCCATTTAATATAAGAGAAGCAGTTTTCCTGCATTATTCTGTCTTATATGCATGTCTGTATGTGTTCTTTGTATATGCTGTGAATGTATGCTAGGTGGATGCATTCTGCAGGAGTTTGTGTGATTTCAGGATTGAGAGGTCTTTGAGGTTTCATGTCAGGAGGGCATGACAGAGTGTTGTGGTCTTTGAACACCGGTGCATAGAGGTTTCACTTCTGAACTCTGAGGAGTTAGACAAAGACGTGTTGTGGCACAGGACTAAGATCATCAACTCAGGAGGAAGAACTTTGAGGAAGCTGAACACCTCAGGAGGAAAGGCTGTGTATCTGAGACACAGTTGCAGATAGAATCACTGAGGATTCTGTAAGATCTCTGCCAGGTGGGCATTGAGCATGAGCATGAGGTGCTAGAATAAAGAACTCAGCTGTGAGTTCGGAGAAGACCAGAATCACTGAGGATTCTGAGAGGCTCTGCCAAGGGGGCATCGAGCACAAGTGCAAGGAGTGCACAAGAGGAATGAACTCTGCTGTGAGTTCAATGAAATAGAATCACTGAGGATTCTGGAAGGCTCTACCAGATGGGCACCGAGCAAGCGCATAGGTGCATGAGGACCCAGAACTACTGAACGTTCTGTGGAGAAGAGACTCCACCAGGAGGTGTCAAGAAAGTGTGCAAGTAGGCACAGGGGTGAAGAGAACTCTTTGAGTTCTGTGTTCTGAAGGAAGTATCCACTGAGGGAACTTTCACTGGGTTATTGAATACCCAGAAGCACTCAGCCAGAGGTTTCTTGAGCAGAAGAATAGCTAGGAGGGAATCCATTTCATTCTCCATCTGAAGGAGAAGAAGGGTAAAATCCCTCAAGGGGTCTGAGCGTTTGGAGAAGCTCAGGAGAGACAGCATGGTACATGCACGAAGACTCTACAGGAGGTAGAGGTTAGATCTCCAAATATTTAAGAAGGAAGCTCAGGACGAGAAGTGTTTCATGCACGCGCGAGGCTCAAAGTCAAGGAGCTCACAGAGGAGAAAGACAGCAAAGGATGAGACCCTTGAAAGAGTGAAATTCTCCCAAGTGCAGGGAAGAAAGCGTAGAATCTCAGGAGGAGTAGCACCAGCCGTTAGATCGGGCTAAAGAAGAGATCTGGACCATTGAGAAGTTCACATCCAGGAGGAGATCAAGAGGAGCCTACAGTAAGAGGAGATCGACAGTTGTTGGATCTCATAAAGAAATCCCGTCAGTCGTTATATCTCGGGAAGTTGCGCAAGGTTTAGGCCCCAGCGAGCAGAGGAGAAGAACCTGGAGGAGACATCGGGATATTGTTGTCATTGGGTCTTCAAAGGGTAATAATTAGAGACCTTAAAGTCCTGGAATCCTGAGAAAGGATCCTAGTCGTTGATTTCGGTAGGACACGCGTCAGCGTTTTGGCGAGGCATCGGGATTTTACCCATCGGGAATTTCAGGAGTGTAGAATCATTGCACCAGGAAATAGCGATCCGCGATATCCCAACGGGCGCTCAGAACTGTCCAATAGCAGGGACACGTGGCAGGAGATCCCGTAGAGTCAGGGATTGGGGAATTGAAAGTCCCGTACACATGACAACAGGAATCGCGATATCCCGATACGCGATTTCCCGACAGGATTAAGAACGTAGTGGAGTACAGGTGTTGGAAGGTCAACCCTCGCAGGGAGCCAACACCAAGTGGCATCGGCATATCGCGAACTTGGAGGTTCGTGAGTGGAAGCTGCAAGGAATTGCATTAAAAGTTGCGAGGACGCGAGATTGCGAAAGTGCAATAGGAGGGTACCGGCGTCTTGGAACATTGAAACTCGGGAGTTGGAGAACCGAGTACTGGAGGTCACGAGTAGTGAAGTCACGAGAGAGCCAAAGTCTTGATAAATTGGGATAAGGTCAATGTTGACTGACAGGTCATCAAAAATCAGGAATCCGTGAGGTGAGTGATTCACGACCTCGTAAGTACCGATTTCTTGATGGAGAAATTCCCAAAAAGAGCAAGGAAACCACGGGTGAATATTCATCAGGGTTCGGGGATTTGTAAGACTGGATCCTGTGGTTTCAGGACTCACGATCTTGCGAGGTCCGATTTCCCGATTTTGGAATAGGGAGATCATAAGAGGCATTCTGTGGGTATTGAGAACTTCCGATAAGGGAGTTGAAGAGCAATTTAGCTCTTCAGGCCAAAGGAGAAGAAGGTCCTAGTGGGAGCGGACGTGTCCTGGGTGGTGCATTTGCATCAAGTGGTATCAGAGTGGAGTTCTTATCTATATATTTTAGGCAAGAGGAGAAAAGAGAAAGAAGGAAGGAAGACAGAGTTGTTGGAGACTCTGTAAGGACTTGGTTGCAGGTAGGCAGCAGTCCATAGATAGTCAGCAGGACTGTAAGATGAAGCTAAGCACTCAGGGACTGTAGGAGTGACAGTAGTAGATCTGTCAGGGAGGTAGATAAACATGACAAGATGGCTACTGAACACCATAAGCATGCTGAATGAAAAAATCCAGAGCTGATGAGTGCAGCAGAAATGGATAAATAGCTCGCTGACATCAAGCTAGAGATGGAGGAGCTTGAAATGAAGATGCGGAAGAATAAAAGGCCGAGATGAGTGCATGAGTGGCCCATGAAGACGCCAAAGGTGAAATGGCCAGTCAGGGAGCTGATGGTCAAAGGACAGTAGAGGCTGTTAAGGAGATGGCTGAGGTATGTTGAAACCCTCAGACCCATAGAAGAGGAGGAGATGGTTTACATCTGTGAACTAGAGATGGGAGACATTCTTGGTGAGGAGAATGATCAGAGATCACTGAAGGATCTCATACACTGTCAGGAGGCCAGTGGAAGGTTTCCAAATGGCCAGATGGGCAAGGGAACAAAGATGAGATCGACTGATGATCTCAAGAATTGCCAGGAGGGCAGAGCAGAAGAAATTCCAGATTGCCAAGAGGGCAACGAGATGAGGTCGGCTGAAGATCTCATGGACTGTCAGGAGGATAGTAAGATTTCACATTGCCAGCTAGGCAATGATCAGAGATCGCAGAGGGATCTTGAATACTGCCAGGAGGGTAGCAGAAGCATCGAAGACTGCCAGGTGGGCAGTGGAATCGTATTGAACTACCAGGTGGGCAGCGATGAGAATTTGAGACTATCTGGAGGTCTCATGGACTCGATGAAGAGTTCAATTCAGCAAGGAGTGCTGATGAAGATGGGATCGGTTGATCTCATGGTCTGTCAGGGAAGCAGCAGAAGCATCCCATATTGCCCGGTGGGCAGGGATAAGAAGATGAGACTATCTGTGGGTCTCAGAAACTCAGAAGTGAGTTGGAATTAGTCAGAGGAGCTAATAGAGCAGATGAGCTCACATGGAGATCAGCAGATGCAGCTGACAGAGGAGGATTTGAGCCGTGTAATTATTGAGGGAATTTCAATATTCCTACCATTTTCCCCAAAGGAGGCAGAAAATTCTGTTGCAGATGATGCAACAGCAAGAGAAGAACAGTCATAGCTGATGATGACTATCGAAGAAGAAAAATTGGTGTAGATGGTGTAGACTACCCCAACAGAAGGAAGAAAAGAGAAGGAGCGTTCTGAGAAATGACTCAATGATTTCAGCCAGCAAGCTGAAAGAGCTGTAGCATTGGAGCTGACAGCTGAAGGAGGAGATGAAAAGAGTGAGCATTTCGAGGAATGGATCAACACATTCATCCATAAAGTTGAAAACAATGCAATAGAGGAGGTTGCAGAAGCAGAAGAAGAAGAAGCAGACAACATTTGTTTTTCTGATCTGTGGAATCAATTTGAAGCTATGGAGGAAAGGGTAAAAGTGCAGGGCATGCACATCCAATAGGTAAAGTTGGAAATTGATGAAGAAGATGGCATGGGAGATCATGATGATCTGCCCAATGGCCAAAAAATTGTGCAGCTGAGGAGACTGCAACAACAGGACCAACCACTGGAGAAGTTGGATGAGGTGATAAAGGACATCAGGGAGCTGACGTTGAAGCCAAAAGACACTGCCAATAGGGAGCAGCTGGGAAGAAGGAAAGAAACAGCAACAGTAATGCAGAAGCAGCAGCAGCAGTAGCAGAATGGAGCAGATGAAAATCTCCAAAGGATGGTTTGGGATCCAGGAGGATTTCCAACAGCCCAGAAGGGAAACTCATGAGCAGGAGCTCATAATTTTTGTAGCTGTGGAGTATGATGCAGGAGCATCGCTCCATGCAGCTAGCCATCTAGCCAGCCATGTCAGCGCGCACGCATTCAAAGGCTGAAGAGAGGCGTACCCTCATTTTGAATTTGAAATTCAATGTAAATTAAATGTGCTTAGGCTGGTGAGCCATAGAAGCCATGCCTTTGCGTAGGCTGTAGATAAGATAGGAATTTATTGTAGATTGGCTAAAGATCTAGATCTATATGCTAGACTAGACAACCATTCATTGTAATTGAATAAGGTAGGTGAACCTGGAGGGAAGCGCTGAGAGCACCTTAGGTAAAAGATATTTTAGATATCATTTTGAGGAAGATGATAGTTGAGATATAGAGCCGAGAGAGCTCAGGAACACAATTGTAAAATATGGGCATTTGCCATTTAATATAAGAGAAGCAGTTTTCCTGCATTATTCTATCTTATATGCATGTCTGTATGTGTTTTTTGTATATGCTGTGAATGTATGCTAGGTGGATGCATTCTGCAGGAGTTTGTGTGATTTTAGGCTTGAGAGGTCTTTGAGGTTTCATGTCAGGAGGGCATGACAGAGTGCTGTGGTCTTTGAACACCGATGCACAGAGGTTGCACTTATGAACTCTAAGGATTCAGACAAAGACGTGCTGTGGCACAGGACTAAGATCATCAACCCAGAAGGAAGACCTTTGAGGAAGCTGAACACCTCAGGAGGCAAGGCTGTGTATCTGAGACACAGTTGCAGACAGAATCACTGAGGATTATGTAGGAGCTCTACCAGGTGGGCATTGAGCATAAGCACGAGGTGCTAGAATAAAGAACTCAGCTGTGAGTTTGGAGAAGACTAGAATCACTGAGGATTCTGGGAGGCTCTGCCAAGTGGGCATCGAGCACAAGTGAAAGGAGTGCACAAGAGGAAGGAACTCTACTGTGAGTTCAAGGAAATAGAATCACTGAGAATTCTGGAAGGCTCTGCCAGATGGGCATCGAGCAAGCGCATAGGTGCACGAGGACCTAGAACTGCTGAACATTCTGTGGAGAAGAGACTCCGCCAGGAGGCGTCGAGAAAGTGTGCAAGTAGGAACAGGGGTGAAGAGAACTCTTTGAGTTCTGTGTTATGAAGGAAGTATCCACTGAGGGAAATTTCATTGGGTTGATGAATACCCAAAAGCACTCAACCAGAGGTTGCTTGAGCAAAAGAATAGCCAGGAGGGCATCCATTTCATTCTCCATCTGAAGGAGAAGAAGGGTAAAATCCCTCAAGGGGTCTGAGCATTCAGAGAAGCTCAGGAGAGATAGCATGGTACATGCGCAAAGACTCTACAAGAGGTAGAGGTCAGATCTCCAAAGATTTAAGAAGGAAGCTCAAGACGAGTACCATTTCATGCGCGCGTGAGGCTCAAAGTCAAGGAGCTCGCAGAGGATAAAGACAGCAAAGGGAGAGACCCTTGAAAGAGTGAAATTCTCCCAAGTGCAGGGAAGAAAGCGTAGAATCTCAGGAGGAGTATCACCAGCCGTCAGATCAAGCTGACGAAGAGATCTGGACCGTTAAGAAGATCACGTCCAGGAGGAGCTCAGGAGGAGCCTACAGTAAGAGGAGACCGACAGCCATCGGATCTCATAAAGAAATTCTGTCAGCCGTTAGATCTCAAGAAGTTGCATAGGGTTTAGGCCCCAGTGAGCATAGGAGAAGAGCCCGGAGGAGACATCGGGATATTGGCGTCATCGAGTCTTCAGAGGGTAAGAATCGGAGACCTTGAAAGTCTCGAAATCCCGAGAAAGGATCCTAGTCGTTGATTTTGGCAGGACACGCGTCAGCATTCTGGCGAGGCATCGGGATTTTACCCATCGGGAATTTCAGGAGTGTAGAATCGTTGCACCAGGAAATCATGATCCATGATATCCCGACGGGCACTCAGAACTATCCAACAGTAGGGACACGTGGCAGGAGATCCCACAGAGTTGGGGATCGGGGAATTAAAAGTCCTGTACACATGACAACGAGAATCGTGATATCCCAATACGCGATTTCCCAACGGGATTAAGAACGTAGTGGAGGACAGGTGTCAGAAGGTCAACCCTCGCAGGGAGCCAATGCCAAGTGGAATCGGCATATCGCAAACTCAGAGGTTCATGAGTGGGAGCTGCAAGGAATTGCATTAAAAGTTGCGAGGACACAAGGTTGCAAAAGCACGACACGAGGGTACTGGCGTCTTGGCACATCGAAACTCGGGAGTTGGAGAACCGAGTGCTTGAGGTCGCGAGTAGCGAAGTCGCGAGAGAGCCAAAGTCCCGATAAATTGGGATAAGGTCAACGTTGACTAACAGTTCATCAAGAATCGGGGATCCGTGAGGTGAGTGATTCACGACCTCGTAAGTACCAATTTCCCGATGGAGAAATTCTCGAAAAGAGCAAGGAAACCACGGGTGAATATTCATCGGGGTTCAGGGATTTGTAAGACTTGATCCTATGGTTTCAGGACTCGCGATCTTGCGAGGTCCGATTTCCCGATTTTGGAATAGGGAGATCATAAGAGGCATTTTGTGGGTATTGAGAACTTCCGATAAGGGAGTTGAAGAGCAATTTATCTCTTCGGGCCGAAGGAGAAGAAGGTCCTGGTGGGAGCGGACGTGTCCTGGGTGGCACGTTTGCATCATGTTGGAGAACCTAGGTTTGGGTAATGGACCTAAGTTTGTTTGATGGATAATGGTATGTGTTTTGATATATTTGTAGGTAATACTATTCTATATGGATATTACATGTCATTCCATTTCTGGTGGTATGTGGAACATCACATAACTCCTCATGGTTTGAGATTTATGGCTTTACGAAGTTGGAGGACCCTCATATGTCATCTAGAAGCCCCAAAAGGTCAAAGTAGACAAAGTGGTTTAAGAGATTTTAGAAGGTAAATAATAAAGTGAAGTGATGAGTGTACTATAATTCAAAGTGAATACAAATGAATTATTTAAATAATAAATTTAATGGAGAAATTAGAAGTGGGTTAACCCTAAAATAAGGA
>JASDQU010753651.1:11768-24921 GCA_032191745.1 Picea mariana
AAGTGGTTTAAGAGATTTTAGAAGGTAAATAATAAAGTGAAGTGATGAGTGTACTATAATTCAAAGTGAATACAAATGAATTATTTAAATAATAAATTTAATGGAGAAATTAGAAGTGGGTTAACCCTAAAATAAGGAAAGTGGGAAAAGTGACCTAGAAGATGTTTTTAAGGAAGCTATGTGGAGAGTATAAATAAGAGGCAAGGCTCTCTCATTTAAGATCACACTTTAGAATATTGAATATCTATAGGTATATGAGGTAACCAAAGGATATATAAGCTGAATTTCTGAGGGAAGGTGAAGAAAAGAAGACTGGAATTCAAGGAAGGATAAATTATTTTGATAATGCTTTCTAAGGTATGTTATTTACAGGTCATCTCACCATTTCAAAAATAATTTTTTTTCTAGAATGATTCATACCATGAAATTTCTATGCCACTGAGGAAACATAGCTAAGTATCATTCATAAAAAATTCATCTTGTGGGTCATTGCATTTTTTGAGTTACACTCTGTGGGAAATAAGGTTTGTGGCTAGTCCTGAAACTAGTCTAAAATAGGTGCTTCAGGTAAAAACACCATAAATTATTCATAACAGATCCAAATTAAGTAATACAAAATGTTTTAGTTTTATTACATTCTTTATTATGTTGTGTAATAGTTTCAGATCATTTCAATAAATATTCCATGTGGTACTTGTTCTACAAGGTCACTCTCTAGAATAAGACATAATTTAGCAAGGTATGCCATTTTTTCTATAACTCCTTTTTTGAGAGGTTACAAGTAGTGACACCTGGAGGAATTGCATAAAACAAACTAAAGAAAATTGTGTATTATTTTTAGATATTTATTCATTACAAGTACAACATTATGATTATTTCAAGTTAGGGTTGTTGACTAATCCAAAACTAGCCCTGTGAGACTAAAGAAAAGTTTGATGAAAATGCTAGTATCTTATTGTTAAGTTAATAAAGGTTTGCAAGTATGTGATCATATACAACAGGTATATTATAGAGTTACAAATCATATTTGGATGATGAACTTGATAAGGTCTTTTGGTTAAGGTACATGTTGCGTACATGGTTGAGACAAGTAGTTGATAAGTTGGCACATACATGAGGTGTATAGTTGATGATGTTGGTACATATTGATGAGTCATAGTTGATGAGTACTTGACACATGATTGGTACATACTTGGTACATGGTTGGTTGCAGTTGTTTATGGTACAGGTTGATTACATGTTGTTTGGTACAGGTTGGTGCATGGTTGATGCACTTGTTTATGGTACAGGTTAAATACAGGTTGAGGTATAGGTTGATGCATGGTTCAGGTTTATTGGTACAAGTTTATAGCGATATATCTCACAATGATAGTTTGACAGTGGTTTCATCATTCTACTTATAATTCAGGGCAGTTGGACGGGGAAAGGACAGGTGGTTGTAGCCACCTTCTGGTTGTAGCCAGAGAACATAGAGGGTTGTAGCCTCCTTCTAGTTGTAGCTAGAGAATTGGGGAGTTGGAGGTTCCCTCAGGTTGTAGCCTGAGAAACTAGGGGGTTGGAGCCTCCTTCTAGTTGCAACTGGAAAACAAAAGAAGTTGGTGCTTCCAATGAATGTAATTCTTCAAGACATATAAGAAAAAACATTTCATGGTTTTCTCCCACTTTGGGTTTCCACATAAAACACTGGTGTACTGTGTATGTGTATGATTGTTCATTTGTTCATTTCTAATTATTTGATGATAATTCTGCATTGATATAACACTTGGATTATTTGGTTTAAAAAGGATTATAATTTCTCTATTACTGATTCACCCCCCCCCTCTTAGTAATACAACAATTGGTATCAGAGCAAGTTCCTTCATAAATCAGTTTAACCACTGAAAGCTAGATCATGGAGAGAAAAAACTTTTATAAAAATGGAATACCACAATTTGATAGACAAAAGTATGTTTTTTGGAGCATAAGGATGAAGACATATATACAAGCACAGGGATTTGAAATTTGATAATCAATTGTAGATGGATACACAACACTAGCAGTTCCACCAACGAATGACAAATCAGTGAAACTTGGTCAGAGTAATTCCAAAGCCACAAATGCACTTCTGAATGGTCTCAGTGAAATAGTATTCACCAAAGTTGCACATTGTAAATCCTCTAAAGAGATTTGGGACAAGCTTCAAAATATTTATGAAGGAGATTCAAAAGTCAAAGAAACAAAGCTTCAAACTTATAGAGGTCAGTTTGAACAACTAAAGATGAAGGAAGATGAGAATATTGCATCCTACTTCTTATGAGTCGATGAAACAGTGAATGCAATCATAGGATTGGGAGAAGAAATTGAAGAACCTGTAATTGTCCAAAAGGTACTAAGATCTCTTCCTATGAGATTTTATCCTAAGATATCAACACTAGAAGAAAGATCAGATCTAAACTCAATAAGAATGGACAAACTACATGGAATCTTCATAGCATATGAAATGAGAACTGAACAAGAAAATCCGTATGTAAAAGAAGCATCTTTCAAAGAATCCAAAAGATCAAAGAAAAAGGAAAATAAACAAGAAGAACATAGCAGCAACAGTGACGTCTCGGAATATGATGAAGAAGTGGCCAACTTCATCAAAAGACCAAACAAGGGAACCGACGGTAGGTATAGATGTAAGCTTCTTTTAATTTTTTTTAATTGTGATGGTATTGGTCATTTTTCTAACAAATGTCCTCATAATAAAAAGAGAAATGATGAAGTTTACTCAAAAGGAAAAAAAACATATAAAGAAAAAAGAACTACAAATAAATTTTTCAAGAAAAGCTTATGCACCAAAGAAGACATCTCATCATCAGACGAAGATGAAGTCAGTGACAGTGAGACAAGAAGATTTCTATTCATGGAAATATAATACTATGATAAAGAAGACTTTGAAGAAGAATATGAAGAAGCCGAAGAATAATATGAAGAAGCCGAAGAAGAAATTGAAGAGGCAAAAGTTGACTACTGAGAAGAATTGATGTGTGTCATCAAAGTTACCAGAAGAGAAAATAAGAAAAAAAAGAAACTACAAGAGAAACTAGACAAGAAAGAAGACACTCAAGAAATATAACAAATGATCACAAATTTGAAGGTTCAAACAAAGGAAGATAAAAGAATTGAAGAAGCACTCAAAGAACAACTAGAAGAAAAGGACAAGATCATTGGAAATTTGGAAGTAGAGATTGTCACATTAAGAAAGGATATTCAAAAGAAAATATGTAGAATAGCTCAAAAGTTTTGGATGACATTATCAACAGTAAAAAATCTCATCTTAACAAGTCCAGACTTGGATACAATCAGACATAAAAGGGATCAAACTCCAAAACAATAGAGCAAGAAACATATCCAAAAAGCTATGCAGAAACAATCAAAGGGGATAGGAAGATATACAAGGAAGATTACAGGGATAATCCTCTACTGAGAAGATTCAAATTTCATAATCAACAACAAATAGATAGGCCTCAATAAGAAGAAGGATTCATAAGAGCACCTCCTTTCATAATATCTTCAACTCCCAGGTATCAAAATGTATTTTTTGGTCTATGTTATGAATGTAAAAATTTTGGACATAAAGTCATGAATTGCAGAGCTAACAATAGGAACATAAACAACTTTGAAATTCATACACAAAAGGGTTATCCAAGAATGCCTAGTGAAATACAAAGAAGAAGTTACAATGGGTTTGAATCTTTGATCACTGAAGTGGAATGTTACAAATGTAACAACTTTGGACACATGGCCAAAGATTGCATAATGACAGTCTCTCCTAGAGAACCGCAACAGAATAACAATAGTCATAGACAAGAACCTCAGAAAAGTACATGGATAAGAAAGCTGAATCAGTATAACAATAAAGAATGCACACTCGCTCTACAAGCTAAGCAGAAGAAACATGGTTGGTATGTTGACAGTGGTTGTTCAAAATACATGACAGGTGATAGAGACAGGTTTCTTACATTAATAAAGGAAAGCGATGGATCAGTCTCCTTCGAAAATGATGATTCAACTAAAATCATTGGAAAAGGCACAGTCAGAGTTGGGAACAAGAATACAAAGGAAAAAAATGTTCTACTAGTAGAAGATATGAAACATAATTTTCTAAGTGTGAGTCAAATGTGTGATCAAGGTCATAAAGTTACTTTTGATTCACAAAAGTGTGAGATAATAAAAGAAGGTTCACGAAAAGTGATTGCTACAATTGCAAGAACATCAAGCAACATATGTGTTAAGTGAAATTGGAAATGAAAAGTGTTGTCTGGGAGAGGAAGATGAAAGTTGGCTATGGCACAGAAGAATGGGTCACATGCATTTTGATAACCTTTTCAAAGTCAGCGAAAGAGAAGCAGTCAAAGAAATTCCCCAGATCATGAAACCAACCAACACTTTATTCAACCATTGTCAACAAGGAAAGCAAACAAAGAATAGGTTCAAATCAAAGGAATATTCAACCACAGGAGCACTGTAAATTGTGCACACTGATCTAGTTGGATCAACTACAACAAAGGGTTTAAAAGGTGACAAATACTTTATGTCATTAATTGATGATTATAAAAGAATGACTATAGTTTTCTTTCTCAAGAATAAGTCATAAGATTTTGAAAACTTTAAGATCTACAAGGAAATGGTTGAAAATGAAATGGTTTCACAAATCAAATGCTTGAGATCTGATAATGGAGGAGATTTCACTTCAAATGAATTTATGGACTACTGTAGAAGTCATGGAATAAAAATACAATTCTCTATTTCTAGGACACCTCAATAGAATGGAGTTTTTGAAAGAAAGAACATGACAGTACAGGAAATGGCTCAAACAATGCTAATGGATTCCAATTTGACATATATATTTTGGACATAGGCAGTGGATACAGTAGTTCACATTCAAAACAGAGTAATGGTCATAAACAACACTGAAAAAACTCCCTACGAGCTATGGAATGGAAGAACAACAAATGTGAATCACTTCAGAGTTTTTGGAAGCAAATGCTACATCAAAAGAGAAGATGGTAGAATGGGAAAGTTTGACTCTCGTGTGGACAAATGAGTACTTGTTGGTTACTCAAGTACAAGGAAAGAATACAAGTGTTGCAATATGAGATTGAACAAAGTTGTGGAAAGCATCAACATAACAATTAATGAAGCAAGAAAACCATAATCAAAGGAAGAAGAAAATGAATCAATAGAACAACCTTTTGAAAAGGAAGCATAAGATTAAAAAGAAGTAGAAGAGGAAGATGAAGAGAATCCCATAGAAGAAGAAGAGAAAGTTTAGCAAGTGTCTCCAAAGACACCTAGAAGATGAGTATAGAAGAATCATCCTTCAGATCAGATTATTGGAAACAAAGATGCATGAGTTAAGACTAGAAGAAGAATTTGTTCACCAGAACAAACACACCTAGCACTCTTATCTACAATTGAACCAAATTGTTTTGAAGAAGACAACAAGGATGAATTTTGGAGTAAGGCCATGGATGAAGAATTGGATCAAATAGATAAAATTGACACTTGGAAATTGGTTCCAAGACCAAAGAATAAGAATGTGATCGACAAAAAATGGGTTTTTGGGAATAAATTGAATGAATATAGATAGGTTACAAGGAAAAAATATAGATTGTTATGTAAATGATATGCACAGATTGAAGGAATCGACTTTGAAGAGACATTTGCCCCAGTTTTCAGAATGGAAGAAATCTATTTGCTTTTAGATTACGCATGCTTCAAAAATATTAAAGTGTATCAGATGGATGTAAAATCATCTTTTCTGAATGGGGAACTTGAAGAAGAAATCTACATTGAAAAATAAGAAGGATTTCAGTTGTCAAAGAATGCAGACTATGTGTGCAAATTAGAGAAGGCCTTGTATGGTCTAAAATAGGTTGCTAGAGCATGGTACTCTAGACTGGATAAATATCTACAGTAGACAGGGTTTAGAAAAGGAAGTGCAGACAACAACCTCTACATCAAGGTAAGTCAAGCTAATATTTTATTAATTGAAGTTTATGTTGATGATATTATTTTTGATAGTGATGATGACAGGTTAAGCTATAAATTTGCAAAGAATATGCAGAATGAATTTGAAATGTCATTACTTGGAGAACTATCCTTATTTTTGGGACTCTAGATACGTCAAACAAACCAAGGAATTTTTATTTCTCAAACCAAGTATATCAGAGAAATGTTAAAGAGGTTCGCAATGGAAGATTGAAAACAAGTTATCACTCCCATGAAAACCAGTTGCAAGTTAAGAAAATATAATGATTCAAAGTCTACAGATCAGAGGAAATACAGGTCAATGATTGGCAGCCTACTATATGTGACAACATCCAGACCAGATGGAATGCAGGCAATTGGACAGGTGGCATGATTTCAAGAAGTACCAAAGGAATCACATGTATTAGCAGTGAAGAGAATTTTCAGATATCTGAAAGGAGCAAAATAGTTTGGATTATGGTATCCAAAAGGAAATGATCTATCTCTTATTGCCTACATAGATGCATATTGGGCAGATTGTATTGATGACCGAGGAAGCACCAGTGGAGCAACATTCTACTTGGGTGAGTGTTTAGTATCATGGCTAAGTAATAAACAATCATCAGTATCTCTATATACAACCAAGGCAGAGTATATTGCAACAACAACATGTTGTACATGGGTTCTTTGGATGAAACAAACTTTAACAGATATACATGTTGAGTATGATGAGCCCATTCCAATCTATTGTGATAATAAAAGTGCCATCAATATCTCAAAGAACCTGGTGATGCACTCCAATACAAAGCACATTCCAATCAAGTATCACTTTCTATGGGAACAAATTCTAGAAAAGAACATCAGATTTGAGTATGTGGGCACAAAAGAACAAGTGGTAAATGTTTTTACAAAACCACTTGCATGAGAATCCTTTAAGTATATTCCCCAGAGACATGGAGTTATTTATACTAAAAAATGAATTATTTTGAATGCTTATCTTATATGTCTTAGATGTACATGAGGAAGCACCATAAAGAGGACAGTTCAGTCAGGGGAGCAGCCCCAGATGGAAATATAACTTTTCCATTGATGACAAAGGGGGAGAGATTCATCAGATGCAGATGATAGAGGCATGGTTCTAGGGGGAACAATGGTCATAGATATGCAGAGGAAATAGGCATGTTTCTAGTGGGAGCATGAGTGATATGAATTGAGTATTTCATGACATAATTAAAGTTTTTCATCAGATTATTTCCATCAATTCCAAAGGGGGATATTGTTGATTAAGGTTGGTTGTCATTGATGTCAACCCTTGAAGAAAGACCGGTAGCACAAAGGTTTGGGTAATGGACCCAAGTTTGTTTGATGTAAAGATGACTCATTATTGTCTTTTCATCTTTGATAGTAAGTATAAATGGATAAAATCCAAAGTGGTCCCCNGAAGTATGGTTAGAGAACCCATGATTATTTGTGGAATAATGAGATGAAGGTCAGTGAATTTGTTAGTGAAACCATCCTATATGGATAGTGTTTTTCATGCCATTTCTATTGATGTCACATAACTCCTTACGGTTAGAGACTTATGGCCATGAGAAGTTGGGGAACCCAGGTTTGGGAAATGGACCCACGTTTGTTTGATGAATAATGGTGTGAGTTTTGATATATTTGTAGGTAACAATATTCTATATGGATAATAAATGTCATTCCATTTCTGGTGGTATGTGGAATGTCACATAACTCCTCACGGTTTGAGAATTATGGTCTTACGAAGTTGGAGGACTCTCATATGTCATCTAGAAGCCCCAAAAGGTCAAATTACTCAAAGTGGTTTAAGAGATTTTAGAAGGTTAATAATAAAGTGAAGTGATGAGTGTACTATAATTAAAAGTGAATACAAATTAATTATTTAAATAATAAATTTAATGGAGAAATTAGAAGTGGATTAACCCTAAAATAAGGAAAGTGGGCAAAGTGACCTAGAATATGTTTTTAAGGAAGCTACTTGGAGAGTATAGATAAGAGGCAAGGTTCTCTCATTTTAGATCACACTTGAGAATATTTAATATCTATAGTTTTTTTAGGTAACCAAAGGATATCTAAGCCGAATTTATGAGGGAAGGTGAAGAAAATAAGGCCGGAATTCAAGGAAGGATACATTCTTTTGATGATGCTTTCTAAGGTATGTTATTTACAGGTCATCTCACCATTTTCGCAATAATGTTTTTTCTAGAATGATTCAGACTGTGAAATTTCTATTCCATTGAGGAAACATATCCAAGTATCCATGATAAAAAAATCAGCTTGTTTTTCATTGTATTTTTGGATTTACACTTCGTGGAAAATAGGGTTTGTGGCTAGTCCCGAAACTAGTCTAAAATAGGTGTTTTGGGTAAAAACGTCATAACTTCTTCATAACAAATCCAAATTTAGTAAGATCAAATGTGTTGGTTATATTACAGTCTTTAGTAATTTTTGTAACAGTTTCATATTGATTAAAAAAATATTTCGTACAGGGAACACTCTACAAGGTCGCTTTCTAGAATAAGCTAGAATTCAACAAGGTATGTGATTTTTTCTATAAATCCTATTATGAGAGGTTCCAAGTAGTGACACCTGGAGGAATTGTATAAAACACACTGAAGAATCAGTTTCATATCTTTATTCATTACAGGTACAAAGTTATGATTATTTCAAGTTAGGGTTGTTGACTAATACAAAACTAGCCATGTGAGACTAAAGAAAAGTTTGATGAAAATGTTATTCTCTTGTTGTTAAAGTTAAGGAAGGTTTGTAGGTATGTGATCATATACACTAGGTCTATTACAGAGTTACAAATCATATTTGGATGATGGAATTGATGAGGGATTTTGGTTAAGGTACATGTTGTGTACATGGTTGAGACAAGTAGTTGATGAGTAGGCACATACATGAGGTGTATAGTTGATGATGTTGGTACATATTGATGATTCATAGTTGGCGATTAGTTGACACATGATTGGAACATACTTGGTACATGGTTGGTTACACTTGTTTATGGTACAGGTTGATTACAGGTTGTTTGGTACAGGTTTACAATGGTATATCTCATAGTGATAATGTGATTGTGGTTCCATCATTCTACTTCTACTTCAGGGTGGTTGGACAGGGAAAGGACAGGTGGTTGTAGCCAAAGAACATAGGGAGTTCTAGCCTCCTTCTGGTTATAGCCAGAGAATTGGGGATTTGGAGCTTCCCTCAGGTTGTAGCCTGAGAAACTAGGGGGTTGGAGCCTCCTTCTAGTTGCATCTAGAAAACAAAGGAAGTTGGTGCTTCCAATGAATGTAATTCTTCAAGGCATATAAGAAAAAGAATTCCGTGGTTTTTTCCAACTTTGGGTTTCCACGTAAAACACTAGTGTATTGTGTATGTGTATGATTGTTAATTTGTTCATTGCTCATTATTGGATGATAATTATACATTGATATAACACTTGGATTATTTGGTTGAAAAAGGATTATAATTTCTCTATTATTCATTCACCCCCCTCTCAGTAATCCAACCCTCGATATAAGAATGTTCTTGTTGATTATTTGGCCATAGAAATCTCAAGGTTGGATCCCTTCGAAGATTATGAGGCCTCTAGGTTTGCTATAGAGTTATTTTACAATCCTTCCATCCAGAATAACATTACCAACTGTAGGGTATTCAAAGGAAATGAGTAGATTATATCCTTCTTAACTAATGAAGAAAATTTTAAGGACTTGGCCACTGATGACGAAGTATTTCATAATTTTTTTGTTGAACAATAAGATATGGAGCATAACATAGGTAAGAAAAACAACATGAACCAACCTAAGCCCCATACAATTCCCATGGGAGTAGTTAATATTTAAAACATATTTGACCTACGAAAAATCTCTAAGATCCCAAAATATGTCAAAACTAGTAGTTCGTGTCTTGCATACAAAGTCGTAAATTTAGGGACTACTGATAATCCAAAGAACATCAATCTTGGAAAATCCCTATATCCCAAGGAGAATAAGGCTTACCTAAAGTTATTTAAGGAATATCAAGATGTCTTTGCATGGTCCTACCAAGACTTGAAAACATAGGACACTACAATCATCCAACATATCATTTTTCTTAGACCATAGGTTAAACCATTTCAACAAAAAATGAGAAATTTTCACCCATATATTAAAACATCGATGTAGAAGGAGCCTAAAAAGATACTATATGCTAAAATTATATTTCAAGTAAGATAATCTGCATGGGTAGCTAATATAGTGCTCATGAAAAAGAAGTCAGGAGAAATTCGTTTATGGATCAACTTCAAAAATCTGAATAGGGCCTTAGAAAAAATAAAATTACCCCATTCACCCCATGGAACGGCTTATGAAAACCATTTTTGGGTCTGGGATTCTCACACTTCTAGATCGATTCTCATGACATAACCAATTTTTAGTTTTGAAAGATGATAGATTGAATAAAATGTTCTAGAATAAATGGGGAGCATTCAACTAAAAACACATGCCATTCGGGTTGATAAATGCATGAGCTACTTTCCAAAGAGATATGGATGTAGCATTCAGAGGATTGATAAAAAAATATGTGGTGGTATACCTCAATTATGTCATGGTTTATGCTAAAAATAGGTCAGACCACATTGCCCATCTAACTCATATTTTTGAAAGATGGAGGAAGTATGGAATATCTTTGAACCCAAAACGGACAATCTTTGGTGTAGATGAGGGGAAAATCCTAGGTCAGATTATTTCTAAAGATGGAATCAATATTGACCTCGATCAATTCAAGGTGATTTCTTAACTCCCACCTCCTCAAAACAAAAATGATATGCAATCTTTCTTTGGGAAAATTAACTTCGTAAGGAAATTTACCCATGACTTTGCATAAATGATCAAGCCGTTGAAAAAAATGATTTGTAAGAATGCAGACTTCAAATGGAACAAGGAATAAAAGGAATACTTTGAGAATATTAATGTCAATATCTCTCAAGCTCCTATATTACACAACCCTGACTTCAACAGAGATTTGTTTCTCTATACCTTCATTTCTGACCAATCTTTAGTTGTGGTGCTGACTCAAAAGGATAATGAAAACAATGAAGAGACTATATCATTCACGAGTACCAACTTCCAAGGGACAAGATTAAGTAATTAACTATTGATAAACAAGCATATGATGTCTTCAAAGAATTAAAACATTTTATGTCCTATATCCTAAAGAATCATATGAAAGTCATAGTACCCTACCCTACAATGAGGTCACATTTTACACAACAGAAAATGGGGTAAATAAGAGGGAATTAGATGGATTATATCCAAGAATTAGATATAGACATCAAGACAACAAATACAGTTAGAGAGAAATCTTTTTGCAAGCTGGCCGCAAAATCCCAAGACCTAGTAGAATCATAAAATTTAGGTAGGGACAATGAAATCTCATTGTGGTGCAGTGAGGCACTGTGTCAAAACTCATGGTATAAAAATATATCTTACCTCCTCCATCATGGAACTTGTCCTGAACATATGAATTCTAGGGAGAGGAGAGCTCTTAGGTTATAATCTACCTAGTATTGTCTGATAAATGTTGTGTTGTTCTGCATGAATTATGATTGTGTGTCACTAAGATGTTTGGAAAATAAAGATGCAGAAAATGTATTGAGAGAGATCCACGATGGTCTGGTAGGTGGACACTTTGCAGGGGAAAATAATGCCCATAAAATACTGAGGGTAGGATACTCTTTGCCAATTTTTCTTAAGGATGCACATGCACACAAAATAAAATGCAAAGTTTGTCAATCGAGTGCTAGAAAAGAGAAGAAGGAATCTATCCATTTGCAACCGGTAACCATTTATAGACCTTTTGAGAAATGAGGGTTATATGTCATAGGAGAGATTAACCCAGACTTGTCCAAATAGAAAAAATACATATTGATTGCAACTGATTATTTCATGAGATGGTCTGAATCTATTCCCTCACCCACATTAACGAGAAATTAGTGATACAGATTTTAGAACAACACATGATAACAAGGTTTGGGGTACCTTATGTTCTTGTTTTTTATAAAGTTGCATAATTTTATTCTACTCTTTTTACTAAGTTTTCTCTGGATAAAGGGATCATATTGAGATACTCTACTAACTATTACTCACAAGGAAATGGTGTTGTAGAGTCAACCAATAAAAATCTAGTAATAATTCTTAAAAATACCATGGTAGAAAATCTTAGGAATTAGCACAACGCACTTCACAATGCTCTGTGGGATGATATAGTAACTTCTAAATAAGATTTATGGAATTATCCTTATTTACTATTTTATGAATATGAAGTTATCCTTCCAAATAATTTATATCTCCCATCTTTACATCTCTCTCAGGCCTCAAGGGGCCATCCATTTTCAAGCATGCAACAAAGAATAGACACATTTTTTATGGTTGAGGAAGAAAGGGAAATGGCTAGGAAAAAGTTTCCATCTAACCAATAGCTAGTCAAAAGATGGTTTGATATGCATAAATATGGACACAAAAACTTTGATGTAGGAAACCCAGTTCTGAATTGAGAAAAAGTTAATGAGACAAAGGGAAACCACTCTAAATTCCAAAACCTATGGCTTGGTCCTTTCCAAGTGGATGAGAATATTGAGTTAGGAACATACCAATTGCAGAATATTAGGTGTTACACGTCGAAATTACTCAGATGGATAAGTGTCGCATTGTCCCTATCAACTATCGTAAGTGTTGCATCTTCCCTTCAGCTTTCGCAAGTGTCGCAAGTTGATCACTAGTGTCACAAACGATGTTCAGACATGATGCTGTGATAACGACACTAAGGAGGCACTTATGACACATCACATGACTGATTTGAAGGAAGAGAACTGGTTACTGGGATCAAATGAATCTTGACACCTGAAAGGAGCCCTGAAACAGAGGTTTGGAGAGGAAACGCTCCCTTAATTCAGCTGCAGAAGCACTGGCGCTCCCCTATAATGTCTTAGGGAGCGTTATAACGCTCCCCAGACCCTTTTGGAGGAGCTCTACTCATATTAAGAGCGTTGGCGCTTCTCCAATGCTTTCCAAGAAGTGCTACAACGCTCTGAGACCCCTTCTAAAGGAGCGCTCCCTAATCTGGGTCAGTTGTTAGCCCATTGAGAAGA
>JASDQU010753651.1:25001-37186 GCA_032191745.1 Picea mariana
TTAGGCTCCTCCCAACCTATATAAGCAGGATCTATGATGGTGGAAAGGGGGAAGAATTGAATATGTGAAACTTATGATCTTGGAGGAAACTTACATTCAGTCGAAGGAGAGTGATCAGTGAAGCTGCTGTCATCCAGGTCCTGGATCTTTCAGGCAAGGGTTGTACGAAGAGGACTTGACGAAGCTGTCGCATTCGCATCTACGATTGTAAGTACCGCTGTCATTATTCTCATTAATATGACACGCTTGGCCTGTTTCTTTCTAGTTTGTGTCTGATGTTACATGAACTCATCATTTAGTGATAGATCTATTTTCCAGCTAATATCAATAGAGTAGGAAGTATTCGTATCTTGTTTTGCCCGCAGGACTCAGTGGGAAGCAAAGGATTGGAGCGCAACTCAGAGCGTGCAGGGAAAAACGTCGATAACAGGTACTTCTATCATCCTTCCTCCTCATGTGTTAGTTTAGATAGATTTGAAAGAAATTCAGTGTCCATGATAAGCATTTTTCTGTCTAGGGTTAAGGTCAAGCTCTAGAGGTCGATCTACTTGTCCGCAGGCAGATTTTCCTACAACATTATGGGTGAGATTTAGTATCTCCATGTTAATGTCCAAGCCATAAAATGATTATTTTCTTAATGACCCGGCACAAAGGGTTTTCGTACCATAGTTTTCTTGTTTTGGTTTTCCTTTCATTATTTTTATTTAGATCGAGTTATTTCTTTTAGTTTTCTTGTTTTGGTTTGTTTGAATTATTTTGTTTATGTCCTAATTTGTTTTTGGATTTGATTTATTTTTATTCTCGTTTTTATTATGAGAAGTGGTCGAATGATCTTGATATATATTCTCTTGGTGAAACTTGATAATATAGTTTCTCTTATCCTAATATTTCATCATTCAAGATAAATTAATGAGTTCTCACTCAATGGAAGATTCCAACACAAAAATGATTCACATATTTGTATGCATATCACCCAACGTATAAACAAGTTATTTTCCTCGTGGTTTGGAATCTATGAGAGAATAATGTCCATTGAAGGAGAGTATAGCCTATACCCATAGACAAACAAGGGAAGGAACTGACTTCTTTTAGTGAAGAAAATAAAAGAAAACATGAATTTGATTCCATCCCTCTAAGAAACATATATCCTCCTCCCTAACTCATTCTTTGTATCTGTGTAATAAATGTTATATGCATAGATAAGGATGCAAGGAAATTCCAAATAAGCCATAATATGAAATTAGGGAGGGTATGCAAATATCTCCACTGAGGCTATAGACATTAGTTGGTAGCGGAGCAAGGTATGTGATATTGGGGTGACTCCATTGGGGCTATGGATGCTCGCGAGTAGTGGAGAAACATTGCGAGGAGGTTTCAAACTCTAAATAATTGAAGATACAATGTCCTCCTATTAGTCGATCTTTCCAACTCAAATCTTTCCTAATGGGACATATAATATCTATTTAGTGGAAAAGAGGCATGAAATTAGATGAATTCCCAGAGGTAGGAAAGTATGGATATTCCCCAGATCATAAGCATATATAATTATGAATCATATTTGGGTTCTTATATTAAATTGAAGGATAACTCTTAAAATGCCTCACTAAGACAATAAAGGTAAGGTACAAATATTTTGTTTTCTCCCAGTGAATCGCCATTTGTTGAGCACTCATCTCACCCTCAAAATTTATGAAATTTTTGGGTATCACTTTACTTCATTTTCATCCTTAGACTTTGAGTTTTCTTGATCATGACATGATTTAATAATTTTATTTCCATTAGCTCATTTTTTTGTTGATTCCCGAGCCTAAATTGAATGATATCCCAAAGGGAGAAATCCTAGATAGCTTCGATCATGAACGAAAGGGGTGTAGGACTTAGTTATTGTGATTTTTTTTTGAAAACCCTTTAATTTAACTAATATCCATAACCCTCGATGGCCACTTTGGTCAAGTTCCAATGCACTAATCATGAATCACCCATTTCCTTGTGAAAATTGTGTGACAAACAGACAAACTCGTTGATCATCAAAATCCGTCGATCATCTCTGCCCATCATGAAAATGTTGTGAAACACTCAAGGGTAAGTTGGGACCCCTAAAACAAGTGGACGAACTTAGTAAATTAATTATGGCCTCCTAATATTAAATAAGAACTGATCTTGGACATTGGTACCTTAGACTAAGATTCACTCGATTTTGTCTTAGTGAGAATCCATGTTTCTTGACACATCATCTACCATGTGGATATTCATACTACCACCTCATCTTCCACATCCTCAATATAGCCATAATTATCCACATCAATATTTCCACGTCACCCTTCCACCTCATCACATACGGTTTGTGAGTTCATTGGGGTGTGGGAAGTTATTATGGTGAATTCGAAAGGTAAAAACAAAGGGAAAAACTTTCAGTTATTGGCGAAGTCATATAATAATTCAATAGGATTAAAGGGTAAGCCCTTGACCATCTTCAATGTTTTATCGGTCATCGACGAGGAACATGCTGAGTTGCGATAGCTCTAAAGTAATCTCCTTCTCTCCCATGGCTTATAATGCATCATCATTGGTGGAATAGAACCCCAATATCATCCTTTTCAATGCACGAGCAAACTCACCAATGGCAATTTTTTCCACATAGGATTTTAAATATGGACCATCCATTTTACATGTGAAATCTATCTTAACCGTAGAAAAATAAATGAAAATTCATTCAGTCACTCAGACCTTAGGAAAAACCATGTTTGGGACTAGTTACATTCTCATGCTTTGACCTATCCATATCGTCCATGTTATCTTGAGAGTTCCTGAAAGAAACACTACGCTATGCAAATGCCACATCACCATCTCACGAAATGCACCACATTACCATAATGTAAGAGAAGATTTCACAAAAAAGTGTCACTGGGATCTACACATATACTCTCATGTGGAATACTAGAACCATTGATAACCTTGAATCCATGAACCTCGATCTAAAGGCTCATTGCATGCCAAAATAAAATATTTTTAAATCACTGATGAACTGGAAGAATGGTCTACTTGTGTCATTGATTAACGAATTGCATTAATTTTAAAGTGTGGTGAGGATGACACATTTAAGCTAAGAATATTTATAGATACTTTTTTCTACATGTTAAAGGTTAATGTTGGATGGGACTTGCAAGAATAAGGTATAGAATCTCAAACTGGTCTTTAGTCAACACATCTTTACGTCAAACTCTTGAGAATATTTTAATAGCCAAGAACTTCCATAGAATTAGGAACTACACCCATCTGATTCAATTTTTGTTGAGTGAAAGTGTCATTGCTGGGAACAGTAAGCATTAAAGATAAAACTCTATTATAACACTCAGATATTGTTTATTTTTGACTTATAGGTTACTATATTTCTTATGATTATTGAAAATTTCTTAATCTAATGATTTCATTTGATGTAGAAAAATGACTCCATGTATACCAATGACCTATCAATCACTAAAAACACCAAAGGGTAAGAATGTAAAAGTTGGTGAAGCTTTAATTCTGACTACTATTGAAGAATCAGATCCTGTGCCAAAGGTAGAACCAATAATTCAGATGGAACAAAACAAGCCTCTCGCTCTGCCACTAGTGTACAGGGACACTAACTCCAGTACTACATCCAAGGCACCTCTTCCCACTTGGAATGACTTGTACAATAAACTACATAACTCTATGTTTCTATAATTTACATTCCAGAATGATTCAGAGGTTAGAGTGTTATATAACAAGGTCTTTCCAATTATATAATGCTCTGTTAAGAACCAAATAGAAAAATAGCATAAAAAACCTCAGAATAAGTACTCAATGCCTCGACAAAGAGAGAATTTCATATAATAATCCTCTTCGAGGGGGAAACCTCCTTATACACCACATAAATTTCAAAATAAAATATGGTTCCAAATGAAAAGGTCTCCTTGGTATATATATAGGAGACTAGGAGGCACAATTTTACAACTAATGGACCCAAGCCAAAATAAATAAAATAGCATTACTAATGCAATATGCCCCAATTAAGGGGTAATGTGCCACTATTTAGGGCTTAACATGCCCCTACCCTTCAGACAAGTTTTTTTCGCAAAGCTTGAATAATTATGGATGCTTCTGTATAAAAGACTCATCTTCCCAAGTGGAAACTTTAGTAGGTAGTTTCCTCCACTTAATGAGATACTCTGAAATGGATCTATTCCTCAGCGGACTAATTATTGTGTTAGTGATAGATTCAAGATACAATATTAGTTTCCTTCCTCTTCAAGTTTTGAAAATATATTTTTAATTGGGATCGTGTCACCTATAACCTTCTTTAAGAATGAAACATGGAAAACTGGGAGTACTAGCGATGATGTAGGCAACTCCAATTTGTATGCCATAGTAACAATATTTTTCAACACATTATATGGGCCATAGTACTTTGGTGATAATTTATTATGCTTCTTAGCTTGCTTGAGGGACATCTGTTTGTATGGTTGTAGTCTTAAAAATACCCAATCCCCTACTTCAAAAATTCTTTCACTACGATGTTGATCTACTTGTTGTTTCATGCGATTATGTGTCATGGTCAAGTTATCCTTTAAGAGTTGGAGAAATTATTGTTAATGCTCGATGTGATCTTCCACTGCTTGAGCCTTGTATTTTTGTTTTAGATAAGAAGTGATGGAAGGTGGGTGATATATGTAACCCCCCCATCCACCCAGTCCAGGACATGCTATCTCGTAGAACCACTTGCTTTAATTTGTGGAAAATATTAGACTTAATAAATTAAAAACAACATCTACTTTCTATTAACATACATTTATAATGAAAAATTAAAAATACATAAACATTCTTCTACAACACAAATCCTTGCGGAATTAATAATAAAACATACATGCGGAAACACATGCAATTATTATCAATAACAGATGTGTTCTTAAACATAACATGAGACATTAACATAATTGATACTTATCTTTTAATTGATGTCCACCAACTATGTGTAGACCTTCCATGAACCTCTCAGTCTTATACCACGCTGCTCATCACTCTTAGCAGTGGGTCACCCCCAAGCTAGGACTAAACTCCACTAGGGAAAGGGAGTCCTAAGCTAGGTTGAGACTACAAAAATTCGTACAGTACATCACGAAGGATTCCCTCCTAGGAGACAAATTACACCCACAACTCACAGCCTCTCATTCCCCACATGCTTGTCCCACCACGAGAAGTATACACCTTCATTTTTCAATAGTCCATCGGCTACTCCAATTCCCTTCCAAAGCTTCAGTAATAGGATGGACAAGAATTCTTAGATGTTTGTAGCTATTGTTGGGATCCTTCTAGCATAATTCACTTCCCCAACAAACTGTCTCACTTGGAGAGAGTTACTCACATGCCTGACAACCTTCTTCCTCAATACATCTGTTAAGTCAAATGAGTATGGGTTATGATAGGAATAGAAACCAGGTATGTCACAGATTATGGAAACAATAGAAACCGTTAAGGCAAGGTACGGGCTCAAGCGAGTAGTGCATGCAAGTTACAAGGGTCGACCATGGAGGAGGTTCAACAATGGAGGGAATGACTAGTGTGTGAGTCCGTGAGTGAGTGGGTATCATGGAAGAATCCCCAAGTGAACCACAATGAACATATTTCCCACATAAAATTGCATGTCCCAAATCAGAAACATGTCCTCATGAAGCTACATGAGCTCCACTTCTCATACGTTCCCCTTCCCACAAGAAATTAAGATAACAAGGGCTATTTCCCAATCCTTAGTCTCTTAGGAAAATAAATTATAATATTCCATTGGGGCTAAGCCCTCAATATTATCCCTTTTTCCTAGCCTCATATCCCCTTCCCCTACCTAGTGAAGCTTAGTCCCCCATAACTCTTTCTTCTTGGTTGATCTACACGCAACGATGTATTTTACATTAATGATATGCATAATTACATATAAAGAAATAGGATCATTGAACTAAACATCACATAAGCCTCCTAGATTATAATCACTTGTCTCACCATCCTACAAAATGCGCTTACAATTTAGTAGGGTCTTAGCCTTGGGGTATCACAATACCCACCCCTTATTTATGCATTGTCCTCAGTGCATGTTCTTTACATAATATCAATAAGATCTCCAAAATCTTAAAAAACATGCAGGTATTTTTCCTGCATAACATATTCATGCTCTCAAGTTGTGTCCTTAGGATTGTACCAGGTCCATTGGACCTTTACAAGCTCTATGGCTCGATTTTGGAGCTGCTTGATTTTCTAGTCCAAAATGGGTATCAGATGCACTTGAAAAGTGCCTTCTTTCTCTAGCTGAATCACATTCCAATAAATAACAGGATTAACATCAGGTATATATTTCTTAATAAATGATACATGGAATACATTATGAATGGATATAGATGCAGGTAATGCAAGCATGTAAGCTACAGACCCAATCCTCTCTAGGATTTCAAATGGCCCACAGTAACGAGCTGCCAATTTGGAACAATTTCCCAACTTTAGAGAACTTATGTTGGCCTTCACTTTCAAGAATATATGATCACCCACTTTAAACTTCCCATGAGTTCTTCCCTTGCCAGCATAACTTTTTTTCCTGTCTTGGGAAACCTTTAAGTTCTACTTAATATTTGAAATCTACTCTTCCATTTCTGTAAGCAACTCTTGCCCAACTACTACTCTATCTGATGGGTTGTCCCAACTTATTGGTGTTTTGTTGATGCAGCCTCACCTGCAGGCATGCCTGCTCAAAAGATCTTCTTCCTCTCACGGCCCGAAGAACTCAAATGTTCTTCTATTTCCCTATCGGGAAATCTACACCCACAACACTATCGCTCGATCCCCTTTCTTTTCTTATCAGGGAATCGGACTTCGCGACTTCGCGATGTCAAAGGTTGATCATTGGGCTCTTGAATCCCCAAGACCCAATGGCCAGTCAACGCATAATTTTTCCTTTCCTCTATCGAAAAATTCCCTATCGCGATTTCAGTACTCGCGATACCAAGCAACTTGTCTTACCGACTCCTTATACACCGAAAGTTTGACGCACATGAGCGAGTTGACCTTTCCACTTCCCATCACTTCTATTGGGATTTTTGGGTTCATGGGATCGCGAATCCTGATGTCAAGTGTTTCGAGAATTTTCTTTCTCTGAACTTCAATACGGTGCCACCTGTCCTCCACTCTGACTTTTGTGGTCCCACGCAACTCTCCCGTCGGGAAATCACGTTTCGTGATTCCAACCTGCACGAGTATCTTGTCTCTGAAATATCCGATGCCCCAAACCTTGTCTTCTTTGGATCTCCTGACACGCGTCCCAATTGATGGACGGTTCTGAGTCCATCGGAATATCACATTTCATGATATCACAATTCCTGTTGCAATAATTTGGAGTCTCGACTCACGAAACCCCGGTCCACAATATGCGTGTGAATCTAATGACCCTCATGGCCCTGATCAACGGCTCCACCCCTCCTGAGCTTTGAACAATATGGGAATACCTGCAATGTCTCCCTTGCATCTCTGCAAGATTGAATGGCTCACGATAATTCGCTGATTCTCCTCGGAGAATATCGACTGTCTGTTTCTCCTGTTGAAATTCTGCGAAACAACTAAGTGTTCCTTTTGTGGAACTTGTTCCCTCTGCATACAAACCTACGACGCTGCTGTTAAACTTCAAGTCTCAGCTTCCCTGCACTGTCCTTCAACGAACCTGAAGGCCTATCCTTCCTGAGCTTCCCATGACTTCAAGTCTTCCTGGAAACCTCTTGCACGCACTCCTTGTGGAAAACCTTCAACTACGTCTAAGTGTTGAAGTTCCTCTCGACTCTACGCACACCTGCAGCAATAGTCTCTCAAATGCTTCTCTGATGTTCACAACCCTGAAAATTCACCTAGCTTGCACACTCCTTGCATGGCTCCTGTGCCTAACTGCACCTTCTGGGATGAATGAGAACAAAATTTATCTCTATCTGAACCCTCTGTCAATGCACTCCTTGCGGACACTTCAACTACACTCCTTGTAGGAATTCTCTGGCTCAAATAGAGAAACAATTGAAACTCATTCCATCTCCCTCTCAGACTTCAATTCATCCATGAAATCACATACACAGCATATAAAAGCAAATGTATAACTGGAAGCAAACATTCATGAGCATATCAACATCAATACCCAGAGAACAACACAAACCATGGATTTGAATCAAAGCTTTCTTCTATTAATTCAAATGTCTATACATGGGTGTTCTTCATACAATTCTCTGCATTCTCTTCTGCTTCTTCTCTAAATAATGTTACAATGCACAATGATGGTGTCTATATCCCGTTTCCCTCTTACGTTCTAAAGCTATCAAATCTAGAATTAAATTCCTATCTACCTACATTAACTATCTTAAATGTCGTCTACCTACTAAGGACGAGATCTATCCGCTCAAGGTCCATTTACAATATACAAAGTGCGCTTCATTAAATCTCCACATTAATGTTTGTGAAACAATATCAAGATGTTTTCAAAATTTGTGCTGGCACTGTCTAGCTATTCTTTCACCTCCGCACTGGCTCGCTTGATGTGTTGGCGATGCTCCTGCATCATACTCCCTCGCTTGAAAATTTTCATGGGCTCCTATCCATGAGCTCCTGCACAGTCTGTCCATGCTTCTGTATTACTGCTTCACTCTCCTAGCTGGCATATTCAACTGGATGGTTCTTCCACTTGACCAGATACTCGAAGTATTGCTTTCGCCTGGTCCTCTTGCTCACTCTCTTGTCCAGTATGCACTCCATCTGTGGCTTCTCTGCAACTGGCAATTGTTTCATCCACTGGATCACTGGCTGCTCAGCTCTAGTCTTTACTTCTCCAGCCCTGTATGGGTACAAATCTGAGACATTGAATATCGGAGATATTCCGATCCCATCTGGTAACATGATCTCATAAGCATTTTCCCCCTATCTCTTCAAGACCTTGAACGACCCAATTTTCTTCATTTTTAACTTGTTGTATGTTCCTCTCGGGAACCTTTCCTTTCTCAAATGTGCTAGAACTAGATCACCAACCTCGAACTGAATTTTTCTCCGATGTCGATCTGCTCTGCACTTGTACTCCTATCATGATTTCAACAGTTGTTGCTTCACCTGAATGTGAAGTTCCTTCATCGCCTCAACAAATTATTCTACACTAGCACTGCTAGTAGCAGTCTGTTTTGAATCCCTCAGTTTAGAAACTCCTCTTGGCTACATCCCATAAAGAACCTAAAATGGACTCTTCCCTGTGCTCCGATTCACTGAGTCGTTGTATGAAAAATCTACCTGTGGCAATATATTGTCCCAACTATTGTGGTGTTCTATTACCAAGCTTCTCAACAAGTCTCCCAGACTCATGTTCACCACTTTTTTTTTCCCATCCATCTGAGGATGACAAGCTGAACTAAACGCCAAGTTAGTTCCCAGCTTCTTCCATAAGGTCCTCCAAAAATGCCCTATGAATCTAGTGTCTCTATCCGAAACTATGCTTTTCGGCAGCCCATGAAGTCGAATGACCTCTTTGAAAAATAGGTTTGTGATGTGAGTCGCATCACTGATCTTCTGGCATGGGATGAAGTGTGCCATTTTAGAAAACCTATCCACTACCACAAAGATTGAATCAACACCTCTTTGTTTCCTTGGCAACCCCAATACAAAATCCATGCTTATCGCATCCCACAACCTTTCTGGTATGGGCAATGGCTGATAAAAACCTACATTCTGCTTTCTCCCCTTCGAATGCTGGCAAACTTGACATCTGTCAGCAAATCTCATGACATCTGCTTGCATTCCCAGCCAAAAGTATGACTCATTCAGCTTCACGAATGTTTTGTCATGGACAAAGTATCCTGCCAACCCTCCACTTTGTTTCTCTTTTAACAAGTTCTCCCTCATGGAGCACTTCAGAATACATAGTTGATTGCCTCTGAACAACAATCCTTCCTAGATCATATAGTCTATCCAAGGGCTTCTATCTCTGAGAACTAGATTCTCAACTGCTTCATATGCCTCTCCAAAATCTGCATCTTCTGCATACATGTCCTTGAGATCATCAAAACCCAAGGTTTTGATTCAGAACTCTTGCAACAACAAACACTTCCTGCTCAAAGCATCAACAACTTTGTTAGCAGTACCTGAAATATGTTTAATCACAAATGTGAAGTTCTGCATATACTCAACCCATTTTACATGTTTCTGATTCAACTTCTCCTGTTAAGTCACAAACTGCAATGCATGATTGTCACTATACAATACAAATTCTTTCAAGATCAAGTAATGCCTCCATTTCTTCAATGCCTGGATGATGGCATAAAATTCCTTATCATACGTGGAGTACTTCAATTTCACTTCATTCAGCTTCTCACTGAAATATGCGATCGGCCTGTCTTCTTGACTCAAGACCGCTCTTATGGCAAACCTGCTTGTGTCACATTTCACTTGAAATGTATTCTGGAAATCTGGAAACACCAACACTGGTTGTTCCGTGATCTTCCGTTTCAATAGATTGAAACTTTTTTCAGCCTCAACCGTCCAGTGAAAAGACTTATGCCGCTTCTTCACTATATCCATCATCGCTGTGTTGATTCCACTGAAATTTCTGATGAACTTCCGGTAGAAACTAGCCAGTCCATGAAAACTTCTCACCTCGAACACATTCCTTGGTGATGGCCAATTCTTGATCACTTCCACCTTATCTGGATCCATCCTCAAATCATTTTCCAAAATAACGAATCCCAAGTAAACGAGTTCTGCCTTCATGAATGAGGACTTCTTCATGTTTATCAACAACTTCTCCTGTTGTAGCTTCTGCATCACTGTAGCCAAATGCTTCAAGTGCTCTGCCACTGATTTACTATAAACTAGTATGTCATCCAAATACACAATGAAGAACTTCCCGATGAACTCCCTCATGACTTCATTCATCAACCTCATAAAGGTACTCAGTGCATTTGTTAAGCCAAACGGCATAACAAGACATTCATACAAACCTTCGTTTGCCTTGAATGTTGTTTTCCATTCATCACCTTCCCTCATGCGAATCTGGTGATATCCACTTTTCAAATCAATCTTTGAAAAGTAACTTGCTCCACTCAAGAAATCCATCAGATCATCCATTCTTGGTAATGGAAATCTGTACCTGATGGTTATCTTATTGATCACCCTCGAGTCGGTACACATCCTCTAGCCTCCGTCTTTCTTCGGACTGAGCACTGTTGGAACAGCACATGGACTCAAGCTTTCTCTGACCAAACCTTTGTCCAATAACTCTTGGACTTTCCTTTTAACCTCTTCATTTTCTTGTGGCGTCAATCTGTACGCAACTTTGTTTGGCAAACTAGCTCCTGGTATGAGATCAATATGATGACTCACACTCCTCATCGGTGGCAACGAACGAGGTAGTTCGTCCACTATAATTTCAGCGAACTCTTCCAGTAGTTCCTGAATCTCATCTGGTAGATCATCCACTCTTGTGCTATTCAGAACAATCCTCGGCTTCCTGAACACAAAGAATTGTGGATCTTCTTTATTCTTAACCTCTGTAAGAAGTTCCTTCCCACTCATGAGAAGTACTGTGTTGCTTACCTCCGGCTTCACCTCCTTATCCTTTATCGGAAGCAACATATGGGTTCTCCCATTCTTCTCCAGGGTATATGTGTTCATTCTTCCATCATGAATCACATTCCTGTCATATTTCCATGGTATACCCAGCAATAGATGACATACATCCATAGGAATAACATCACACAAGATCCTATCAATATATCCACCTATCTTGAATTCAACCAAGCATTGTTTAGTAACAGTTACCTGGTGTCCTTTCTGTATCCACGAAACTCTGTATGGGCTTGGATGATCAGTTGTCTCCAGCTCCAGCTTCTCTACCATCTCCATAGATATGAGATTATCCATGCTACCACTGTCTACAATGAACTTGCATACCCTGTCCTTGGTCTTGCAAGCTGTTTTGAAAATTATGGTCCTTTGGACTGAACTTTCCACCTCCTTCTTGGGTGTAAAAAGGACCTTTCGCATCATAAGCGATCTTCTGCCTTCTGCATATTTGGCCTCAACATCTCGCCTCTGCACTTCGGTGATGTGAGCTTCCCCAATGTCCTTCTTTTTCTCTGGACACTCAAAAGACTTGTGCCCATTCTTTCCAC
>JASDQU010753651.1:37286-50265 GCA_032191745.1 Picea mariana
TTTCCCCGAACTCCAATACGGTGCCACCTGTCCTCCACTCTGACTTTTGTGGTCCCACACAACTCTCCCGTTAGAAAATCACGTTTCGCGATTCCAACCTGCACGAGTATCTTGTCTCCGAAATCTCTGATGATCCAAACCTCGTCTTCTTTGGATCTCTTGACACGCGTCCCAATCGATGGACGGTTCTGAGTCCGTTGGGATATCGCGTTTCGTGATATCAAAATTCCTGTTGCAATAATTTGGAGTCCCGACTCACGAAACCCCGATCCACGATATGCGTGTGAATCTAACGACCCTCGTGGCCTTGATCAATGGCTCCGCCCCTCCTGAGCTTTGAACACTATGGGAATACCTGCAATATCTCCTCTGCAGCTCTGCAAGATTGAACGACTCACAGTAATTCGTTGATTCTCCTTGGAGAATATCGACCGTCCATTTCTCCTGTTGAAATTCTGTGAAACAACTAAGTGTTCCTTTTGTAGAACTTGTTCCCTCTACTTGCAAACCTGCGATGCTGCTATTAACCTTCAAGTCTCAGCTTGCATGCGCTTTCCTTCAACGAACCTGAAGGCCTATCCTTCCTGAGATTCCCACGACTTCAAGTCTTCCTAGAAACCTCTTGCACGCACTCCTTGCGGAAAACCTTCAACTACGTCTAAGTGTTGAAGTTCCTTTCGACTCTGCACACACCTGTAGTAGCAGTCTCTCAAATGCATCTCTCATGTTCGTAACCCTGAAACTTCACCTAGCATGCGCACTCCTTTCATGGCTCCTGTGCCCAACTGCACCTTCTGGGATGAATGAGAACAAAAGTTATGTCTATATGAACCCTCTGTCAACGCACTCCTTGCATACACTTCAACTGCACTCCTTGTAGGAATTCTCTGGCTCAAATAGAGAAACAATTGAAACTCATTCCATCTCCCTCTCAGACTTCAATTCATACATGAAATCACATACACAGCATATAAAAGCAAATGTATAACTGGAAGCAAACATTCATGAGCATATCAACATCAATACCCAGAGAACAACACAAACCATGGATTTGAATCAAAGCTTTCTTCTATTAATTCAAATGTCTATACATGGGTGTTCTTCATATAATTATCTGCATGCTCTTCTGCTTCTTCTCTGAATAATGTTACAATGCACAATGAGGGTGTCTATATCCCGTTTCCCTCTTGCGTTCTAAAGCTATCAAATCTAGAATTAAATTACAATATACAAAGTGTGGTTCATTAAATCTCCACATTAATGTTTGTGCAGTAATATCAAGATGTTTTCAAAATTTGTGATGGAGCTATCCAGCTGTTCTTTCGCCTCCGCGTTGGCTCGCTTGATGTGTTGGCAATGCTCCTACATTAGTTGTACTTTCTTCTATAAAGTGCCTCAAATGGGCTCATCGATTCCTAGTACGCATTGTTGTAGGAAAATTCTATGAAGTGTATATAATACTCCCATTTAGATGTTTTTTCCATCATATGCATTCTTAGAATATCCTCTATCACTTGGTTCACCCTTTCTATTTTCCCGTCAGAATCAGGGTGATAAGTTGTGTTGAAGTTTAGATTTGTTTTGAACCCTTTGAATAATCCCTTCCAGAACTTTGATATGAACTTTGGGTCTCTGTCAAACATAAATTTCTTTGAAATTCCATGCAAGCGTGATACTTCCCTCATATAAATATCAACAACATTGGTTTCCCTGTGAGTAATATTCATTGGAATGAAATGGGAATCTTTAATAAGCTTGTCCACCACCACCATGATAGGATCATGTTGATTGTTTTTTCTGGGCAATTTCGTGACAAAATAAATTGACACCATTTCCCACTTCCACTTAGGAGTGGGTAATGGTTGCAACAACCCAGTTGGGTGCCTATGCTCAGCCTTGACCTTTTGACACTCTAGACATTTAGCAATGTACTCAGTAATTTCCCTCTCCATGCATGGATAATAGTATTGGATCTTGATGGATGTATTGGTTTTCTGATATCCTGGGTGCCCATCATAAGGTACATTATGCATCTATTTCAAGATCGTACTCCTCAATTCATGAGAATCGGGTACGTAAATTGTGTTCCTGTACAAAAGAATTTCATCATTTCCCAATTTATAATATTCAACCTTCTAATACATTTTACCTTGCTGTAATTTTGTTACTAACTCCATGTACTGCAAATCTACTTTTCCAGCTTCATAAATATTTCCTTTAAGATCAGTTTGAAACATGCTAATGCTTGTAGCATGTAGTTCATGCACTCTCCTATTGAGTGCATCAACCACTTTTTATCTATTTTCCTTTGATGTGCTTGAAATGAAAGTCATACTCACAGAGAAACTCCAACCATCTAATTTGTATGGAATTTAGAGTTGGATAATCAAATAGATATTTCAGACCATTATGGTATGTCCCCAACTCAAACCTTTTTTCCATGAGGTAGTTCCAATTTTCTGGATTCGAAAGATACCACAAAACCATTCTTACTAAGGAATGCACCAAGTCCTTCTTTTCATGTGTCTGTGCAAACCATGAAATCTTCATTCGGATATGCAATTCTTAAAATTGAAGAACTGGTTAACAATTTCTTCAAATGCTGGAATCATTTTTCACATTCTATTGTCCATTGAAACTTCACCCCCTTCCTTTGCAAGGAAGTAATTAGGTGATAAATCCTTGAAAATCCTGCAATGAATCTTCTGTAGTAACCAACTAGACCCATGAAAGATATGACTTCTGTCACATTCTTAGGTGTTTTCCACCCTTTAATAGCTTCAATCTTTTCAGGTTTCAGTGTTATCCCTTCTTCTGATATGATATGCCCCAAATAGTGAATTTGATTCTGATAAAATGAGCACTTTATCAATTTGGCATACAACTAGTGCTCTCTTAACACTTGTAACACCATCCTCAAGTGATTCTCATCCTCTTCTTATGACTTGGAATATACAAGGATGTAATCCAAAAATACAATGACAAACTTGTCTAAGTATTCTTGGAAAACACCATTCATTAAGCACATGAAAACAACTGGTGCATTTGATAGCCCAAATGGCACCAATGTGAACTCGTAATGACCATACCGTGTCCATAAGGTAGTCTTGTTTATGTATTCATCTCCGATCCTTACTTGATGGTATCCATACCTAAGATAAATCTTTGAAAATATACTTGCATCCTTTAACTGATCAAAGTGATCATCAATCCTTGGCAAATGATACTTGTTCTTTATAGTTACTTTGTTCAATTGTCTAAAGTCAATGAACAATCTTAATGTCCCATATTTCTTCTTCACAAATAAAAATGGGCACCCCAAGGTGACACACTTGAGAGTGTATACCCCTTCCTCAAAATTTCTTCAAGTTGCATTTGCAGTTCCTTCAGCTCTAGTGTACTCATCCGATAGGGAGTCTTGGATATTTGAGTTTCTCCACGTATTAAGTTTATAGAGAAATCAATATCTCTCTTTGGGGGTAGTCCTGGTATCTCCATGAACACATCCTCAAAATAATTCAGGACTGCATGATCCTCAAGGTTTGGCACCTTATCCTTAGGTGCTTCCTCCTTATGAGCTACAAATATTTCACAACCCTTCTTGTAGCACTTCTTCAGCTACATTGTTGATATCTCTTGGATAGTTACTGCCATGGGAACTCCTTGGATTGTTCTTGGGTTCCCTTCCTCTTTCAGTCAAGTAAATGCCTTTTTATGATAGTCTAAGACAACATGGTGTTGTTCCAACCAGTCTATACCAATTAGACAGTCATATGTTCAAATCTTCCTTGGTACTTAGCCCATTCATGTCCATTGGACATAATTTAACCAGCTCAACAAATTTTCTCTTGGCTCATGTAGCTAGTTGTACCAACCAAGATTTCCCATGGTTTCTTCTTGTAAATTGAAATATTTCCACTACCTTAGGATCTATATAGCTATGACTAGATCCTGAATCTATTAAAATATTAAAGGACTGGTTATTGATCATACCTTCCACTTCAATCATGTGTGATTAAAATTCTTCTTGCTTGTTGTACAGGGATGCATATATCATTGGTACACTTCTACTCATGTCCTCCACTGTTTTTGCTTGATGTACATTGTGGAAAGCTATCACTTTTTCACTTTTGTGAGGATAATATCTATACTTATGGTATCCTTTACAACCCCAACATTAAATAGGTGGTTGCCTTGGCCTTTTCCCACCTACCTCGGCCATTTTGGATCTCTGAAAGATGGTTGTCCTTGAGGATTGTTTCTGAAAAATGGTGGCTTGTTCCCCACCTTCCCTTGTTCCCTCTTAAACTTATTTTTGTCCTCCCAAGCATTCTGTAAAGTACAATTTCCTTTTTGCTGATCATATAAGCACTTGGCTCTTCTTATGGTTTCCTCCAAAGTTTTAGGATCATCATATTGAATTTTATCACTGATGAAAGATGGAAGCCCACTCAAATATCTCTGGATCTTAACTGTCTCATATTTGATGAAGGAGACATACTTCAACAATTCTAAAAATCTCCTTTCATACTCATCAATGGCCATTCTTCCCAGTTTGATTTCAAAGAACTCTTTCATCATTTTGTCATAATACCTATTAGTTAAGTATTTCTTCTCAAAATGATACTTGAATTTCTTCTGAATCAAATTCTTATGTTTAATGTGTTGCACCTTCACAAGATGATCCCTATTAGCCCTTGGTTATGGAAGGAAGTGAAGAAGAAGGAAGAAAAGGTGGAATCTTCACTTCTCGGAAGACATAATAATTGTTACTAGGNTATGGAGCGAAGTACGAAAAAGCAAGTCATTGGACAAAAGGATCAAGGGTGATAGATAAGCAAGGAAGATGGATTGAGGACAACTCAGCAAGTGGAAAAATCCACCATTGGATGCTTTGGAGTATCGCGTGAGAAGGAAGGAAAGACAGGCTAGCAAAGCCTAGAAAAAGTGGGTCAAGTTGACCTAGGGTTTTAGACACCTAGGGTTTTGGTATCTAGGGTTTTGGCACCTAGGTTTCGACCTAGGGCTGTCAGTGAAGTATTGTAATGTATAAATAAAGGTCAAGAGGACTTGGGTCGGGTTGGTATGATATTGTTGTTGATCTAGTTCTATTGTTATTGTGAGAGAACATTATATTGTAAGAGAAAATGGAGAGAGAGAGAGTTTTCTGGTATTGTAAGATCTTCAGTTGTGTGCGAAGGTCAAGTCCTATAGCTGGGTGCACGGGAAAGGAAGAGAAAGAGAGGGAATAAAGAAGATCTACTAGCTAAGAGTGTAGACAAGAATTGTAGGCTTTATCTTAATAAATCATAAGCACAGTTCTATGGACATATCCCTAGAGAGAGGGTGAACCACATATATCTTGTGTTGTGTGTGTGATTGATTCTTTGATCTCTGTCACTGTTATATTGTTATTTGTATTGTTGTATTAGATCAAATCTATAGTTGTGCAGAGTATATCTAGCTTGGTGAGGGATATATGAATGTTGCCTTGTTGTTGTATTAGATCCACTTGATATTCCCCTAGTTGTAGACATCTCTATCTTGCAACCCCCCTCTTAGCTGCTTCGGGTGATACTGCATCTGCTTCGCAAGTGTTACCGAAAGGGACAATAGCTAGGGATTTTTGGTGTGCTCTTTGAGTGAACTCTAGGTCTGCCCCTGTGCCAACAAATGGTTCTGTTGTTAGGACAAGAATCTTTGTGAGGGAATGTCAAGGTGGTTCCCATCGAAGAAAGATATTCAGAAGTGGATAGAAGATCAAGAAAGGGACTTCATTGAAGCCCAGAACAAGAAACCTAAGCTAAGTACTGAAGATTGGCTACAAAGATATATCTTCACTGACATTCATGAGATCTTCTTTGGAGAAATCCATCAGGAGTTGTCTAAGTGGTTGGCTAGGTTAGCAAATACCCAGTTTGAGATCAGATCTAAAACCCATGTGGTTTGGATGTCGACGTTGATCCATAAGGTCAAAAGAGTCGATAACACTATATCCAAAGCAGTAGATCATTGGTTTGATAGTACCATTGGAGGGTATATCACTGATTTTTCTGTTGACAGAATATAATCATATAGCCAAACTGAGAGATACTTTTTCAAAGGACCTAGAGGAAAAATTTTCACTCTCTGAAGTTGAGAATCAAAATGTTGTTGCATGAAAAGAATGTCTTGAAGATACAGTAGATCGAGTGGATTTGAAAAGACTAATGTTTAGGAATTTAGACAGTGAAAGCGATATAGAAGATGGACATATGTGCAGTGGAAGAGTATTCAGAGGGGTTCACCTTGAAAACCTATTCAAGCAAAACTATGTAGAAGAGGGTTTCTACAGTGGAGAAGAAGCAGATCTGATGGACGAAGAACACTCAAAACCCATTGAATTAGAGGAAGGAAGAGATGAAGAGATTTGATGAGGAGAACCTGAAAATTCAGGAACTATGCAAACTGTTGAAGTAAGTATTGTTAATCCTCCTATTATTTCAGCAGCACTAGATAATCAAAATAACCAGAACCACCAGAGTCTTCAAAGTATTGTTACTAGTAGCTCAACATCTACTCAGATAGGAAATCTAGGTAGCTTTATGGAAGATGATATGAGGCTCCCTATCTTTAGGGGAGATGGATCTAAAGATCCTGATCAGCACTGGTTCCTATGTGAATTCGTATGGAACATTAAAAATGTCATAGATGAAGTTGTAAAAAGAACCCAGTTTAGTACCACTCTAAGGGATAGCACACTGAGCTGGTACATGAAGCTTATCCAAGGACTTTCACATCCTAATCCACTAAATCAGATCAAGAATGCATTGATCATAGAGCTGAAAAAAACTAAGTCAGAGTCATAATGTATTACAGAGCTGAAATATATCAAAAATAAAGTAGTCGAGCATGTTTGGGAGTTTCATCAAAGGTTTAAGACCTTAATAGGACGATTAAATTTTAAGATCCTAGATGAACAGAATAAAGAATGGTTCATCGCTGCCCTTTTACCACACATAAGAGTTCCCCTAATTTAATAGAATATTTCTTCTCAGTTAGAAGCATTGGAAATTGCTATGAAGCTTGAATCAACCCCTATGGGAGAATCCAGCTCAAGTATGAGCTATATCTTGAGCCAGCTGACTAGTTTGTCTCTGCAGGTCGAGGATATGAAGAAGGATAAGGGGAAGGAAAAAAGAGAATATATATGGTGTTTAATATGCATATCAGAAGGCCATGATAAGGAACATTGTCCTTTATTCCATGAATATTTGGCCTCAAGAGCACCGAGCCCCTTGAAGCAAGTCAACCTGCCCTGGTGTGAAGTATGCAGAAATAAGCATCGCACAGGTGAGTGCTATTACATGCAGAAGTATGTTTAGACTCCCACAAATTTATATTTCACGTTCTGTAAGTTTGTGGGGCATGACGATAGGGATTGTAGGTCCTATGACCTTATGCATGAAATATCGAGGGACATATACAATATCCAAGGTGAAACACAACAAGAAGGAAACACTCCACATTATAACTCCCCAGGAAGAGGAAATTTCAGTCCTCGAAGTGGATACAGAGGACGAGGAAAAGGAGGAGGAATAGGACAAGGGTGAGGATAGATCATCTATTACAACTACGTGCAACTAGGATACTTGGCAAGGGATTTTCAGAATCCTTGCACTACATGCAGCTATTGTAGCTTGTTCGACCATGTTATAGAACATTGCCATATGCTACTAGCTAAGCTATAGAAAAGACGAGGACCTCAGCAGAATCCACAAGTGAAATTGATATATGTTGAGCCTCATAGGGAATACGCTAAATTCGTTGCTACCACTCGAGGAGGCACTGCTACAGAAGAGGATATAATGACTCAAGGAAATATTGCAGAAGACTCAGGTATTAGGAAGGCTACAAAGAAGACCCGAACTTTCGATGCAAAGAAAGAAAGACAAGTATTTAAGGGATCAAGTGATCCAAGTGGATATTGGTGGCCACCCAACTATTCCACTTGGACCCACACCATTGTTTCTTTTGGTTTTTTAGTTTCCTTAATTGTAGCACAATTTACTATTTCTAGCAGTTTTTCAGGTCCTGAACTTCCAGAGCCGTTTTGAGGCCCTAAACGACGTTTTTTGGGAATGAGTGCTCCGATGAATATGTGAGTCCATTATAGAATCAATACTCAATATCACCAGTGTAGTCCTCGGATAGATATTTCTAACGATGTATCATGTGCATCAAACAGAGATAGTATGCCAAAGTTACGACCCCGGGAAATTGATGTACCAATTTACCCCAACGGGGCCCATATTCTGGTGTTTCATCTCCTAGGGTTAGGTTTTTGGATATTTATGGTTTTCCATTGTTTATTAATAATACATAGGCCTTCAAGCCTCATTTTAACATAGATTTCATAGGCTAGTAGCCGCCACATCTCTTCTCAGAGATAAGCTACCAATGCCCCAGCTATTTTATTTCCATTCTGTCTGTAAGCATAATTAAGTCATTTTTTGTTAATGAAATGAATTTTTTCTTCCGCTGCATATCTGCGTTTATGTGTATTTTTTTATTTCATTGTGTTCATGCATAAATCTGGATCAGTGGTATCGGAGCAGTCTGCTCTTTCTCGATCCTTCATTGCGTGTCCCCAATGAGATCGGGATATAAGGAGTTAGGGATCAATCTGGTTGAATTGTTGTAATATCAGCCTCGCAAACCCCAATGGCCGCCCATGGGGGAAGAAAAGAAAGATGAGGGAGAAGGATATCCTATCAAATTATTTCTCAAGGAGGCCCTTGAGAAACAAAGGAATGCAATGATGGACAACTTTGCCCAGATCCTTCAATGGCTGCCCACTGTCAACGCATCTACATCCAACAACCACTCTGGAGGTGCCACTCCTTTTAAGGTACAAGTAAACTTTGACATTCCTATATTTGAGGGACAAAGAGATGTAGATTTTGTTGATAGATGGTTGAATCTACTAGAAGGATATTTCTCGGTTCATGACTTTTTCGACCGAGAAAGGATTATTTTTTCACTCCTTAAAGGAAGACTCCATGTCAAGGACTGGTGGGAAACCTACTGGGAGCAATAGAGCAAGGGGGAAACCTCTTTGTTCTTGGTTTTACCCACTTGGAATTCTTTTCGAGACACCATCAAGGAACAATATTATCCCATGGGGAGCTATGAGTACAAATACATACAATGGACTACACTGCAACAACAAAAAGACCAAGATGTGCATGAGTTGATGAATCTGTTCCATACCCTACACACAAAGTTGGGTATCAAAGATTCGGAGAAAAAATTGGTGTTAAAGTACTGCAGTTGTGTTCATAGATACATTCAGGAGGAAATGGATTTCCTCAACATCTCCTCGCTTGGTGCAGCATATCGGTATGCTACCAAGATTGAGCAGAAGTTCAAACAGAAGAAGCGAGACTTTGGGTCTGCGAATTAGAAGCAAGGGAAAGGTACCCCCAAACCATCGAAAAAAGGACCAAGCCAAGGTGGGATGGCCTAGGTCAAACCGCCAAAGGCACAAGCAAAGAACACCATCACAAAGCCAAAAAAAGACACGGGGAAGTGGTGTGAGTTACATAAGAGCTCCACTCACAACACAAGTGAAAGTCAGGCCAAGAAGTCACTGGTAGTAGAGTTGAAGGCTTCTGAATCGGATGCAGGCTCTGACTCTGAATCAGAACCTAATAAGGGGAATTATAGGGGGAAGAAGATTATTGATGCGGAGCCCAATGCCACCATTGCCACCATGAAGATCCATAAGAAGGAACCAGAAGATCTAGAGGAGGCGGAGCACCTCTTCTATTCTGAGATGTGGGTAAAGGGTTCCCCATTGCAATTCATTGTCAACAACAGGAGACAGAAGAACCTCATATCAATAGAGTTCATGAAATGGTTAGGCTTGCCGACCACAACACACCCACAACCATACACCATCAAATGGCTATACCAAGGATGGGACCTCCACGTAAGCCAATAATGTCGTCGTCCCTACAACATCAAGCCCTTCTCGGATGAGGTATTATGTGACATTGCTCCTCTTGATGTTTCTGATGTAATATTAGGCCAACCATACTTGTGGAAGTGACATGCTATGTATGAGTCCAGGCCTCATGTTGTTATTATTAATTTCGAAAATAAGTTGTACAAGATACCGGAAATAGCACCACCTACAACCATCTCTTTGGTTACTGCAAAACAATGTAGTAAGCTCATTGCCAAAACCAAGAAATTTGTTTTCTTGGTGATCCACCCTCAGGGAAAGAAGAAGATTGTGGCCACAACCTCTAGACAGGGACCCTCTGCACGACAGCAACAGATGGATAAGGTTGTGGAGGCATATGAGGACATATTCACCTTCCCCGCAAGGGTGCCTCTAAACTATCAGGTCAAGCACCCCATCGATCTAACCCTAGGTGCATCGTTTCCCAATGGAACGATATATCGGTGCTCTGTATGGAGAATGACGAAATCAAGAGGCATATTCATGAGCTATTGCAGAAAGGTCACATCCGACCGAGTTCATCGCCCTGTGGGAGCCCGATCATGATGGTGCAGAAGAAGGATGGGACTTGGAGACTCTGCATTGACTATCGGGCATTGAACAAGATCATTGTCTGGAATAGGTACCCGATCCCATGGATTGATGACCTTCTGGACCAAATCAAAGGGGTGAAATATTTCAGCAAGATTGTCTTGAAGTCTGGGCATCACCAGGTACCAATCGAACCCTCTGATGTGTGGAAGATTGCGTTCAAATCCAAGGNTGGAAGACATCTTGCAACCATTCACCAACTCATTTGTAGTGGTGTGTGCTTGGATGACATTAGGATCTTTAGCCAAACTTGAGAAGAGCACCTCCACCACATCCGACAAGTCCTCTAAACACTGTGGCAACAGAAGTTGTGTGCCAATTTGGAGAAGTGCACTTTTGGCATGACCCAGGTTCACTATCTGGGATACATTATTAATGAGTGGGGGGTGCATGTGGATCCAACCGATATCCAATTCATTTTGGATTGGACAGCCCCAACCACCCTAACAGAGCTTCGCATATTTTTGGGTCTTGCCAATTTCTACCGCAGTTTTGTGTTGGGATTGTCTCATATCACTTGGCCCTTGAGACAAGTCACCAAGGGAGGAGCAAAAGAAAAATTCTTTTGGTATGAATCTCAACAAAAGGCATTCGATGATTTTAAGAATCATCTCTTCTCTGCACCAATGCTCACATTACCAGACTTGCAACAACCATTTGAGATCAAGATAGATGCCTTTGACTCTGCTATTGGGGTAGTCCTTACTCAACAGGGGCATCCAGTGGCATATCACAGTGAGACACTTTCCAACATAGTCCAGAAGTATCCCACTTATGACAAGGATGTGTATTTGATTGTGTAGGATTTCCAACAATCGAAGGATTACGTTTTGGGAAAGGAAACAGTCATCCACATAGACCACCAACCCTTGCAGTTCATACAGACACAAGGGAAGTTGCAGAATGATCGCCATCACAAGTGGTCCACATACCTACAACAATTTCATTTGAACATTAAGTACAAGAAAGGAAGCACCAATAATGTTGCATACTGACTCAGCCGACCGCCTATCATGGCACTAACCACAATGCTCAACTCTTGTGGGCATGAGACTTCCGATTGGCCGCTTCTCTCCAAAATTGATCTAGAATTCAGCCACACATACAATACGCTCTTGGAGGGAAAGAAAGTTTCTAATTTTCACCTCTAGGATGACCTGCTATGTCACCTGGGACATCTTTGTGTTCCTTCAAGCGAGCATGCCAAGATGATTTGGGAGGCGCACTATAGTCGGGTCGCTGGGCATTTCAGGTTCGAGAAAATTGTGGCAGTACTGCAAAAGTATTTCTATTCACCAAACCTTCGACGGGATGTTGGGAAGTACATCAAGTCCTTCACTGCTTGCACTATTGCCAAAATGACCATCAAGAAGGAAGGCCTCTATACTCTACTGCCCACCCCTAGTCGACCTTGGGAATCCATCTCCATGGATTACATGTCGGGCCTTCCTTCTACTAAGCATGTAAATGACTGTGTTTTTGTTATCGTCGACAAATTCTCTAAGATGTCCATTATGATGGCCTGCAAGAAGAATATCACAATAGAAGCCACTACTAAACTCTTCTTTGAGCGAGTGTGGGTACACTTTGGGATCCCACATTCTATCATCTCAGATCAGGATAGTAGGTTCCTTAGTACATTTTGGTCTAGCCTCTGGTCGATGAGGGACACCAATCTCACCAAGTCCACAACTTTCCATCCACAAACTAATGGCCAGACAAAGGTCGTCAACCAGATGATTGTACACTATCTATGCATGTACAACTCAAATCATCCATGCACATCAGATGAGAGCCTCCCCTATGTACAACATAGCTACAACCGGGCTCTCCGTAGCTCAACCAGCCACATCCCCTTTCGGGTGGGCTTGGGATTCTAGCCACTATGTCCCATTGACGTAGCCATGCCATTTGCGGCTACTCAGGAAGATTCAATCGATTTCTAGTATGATTCTAACAAGGTAAATAACTTCATTGAGCACATTCAGCACATCTTCCAACAGGTTCATGACATCTTGGACAGAGCCAATGCTAAGTACAAGCAGCGATGTGATCAACATCGGGTGCCACACAACTTCCAAGTGGGTGACAAAGTGTGGCTACATTTACAAAAGGAGCACCTTGCTGGACCCTAACACAAGATTCACCTGCTCCGATATGGGCCATAAACCATCACCAAGGCTATAGGGGACAATGAATTTGAGTTTAGTATTCCACCATTTCTTGGTTTGCACCTAGTGTTCAATGTCGACTGCCTTCGGCCCTATCTTCCACCTCTACTGGACACATCCTACATGGAAAAACAACTCACACCAACAAAGTTAAACCCAGATTGCATGGAACAAGCCCCAATTGATCAGATTATGGACACACAAATCA
>JASDQU010753652.1:31488-42324 GCA_032191745.1 Picea mariana
GTTGAATTCAAGAAAGAACGTGCCAGAAGGGCACACCAGAGAAGTCATAGACTCAAGGGAGAAGCCTCAAGGTTACTGAACACCTTGGAGGATGAAATATTTTGCAAAGAAGGCATAGAAAAGAGAGAACATGATTGTTGAGGATTTTGTAGAGCTCTGCCAGGTGGGCATCGAGCGACTTCAAGGAGTGCACAAGGTGAACTCTTTTTGAAGTTCAGAAATAAGATAAGTGTCAAGGAGAAGACACTTACAGAGTTACTGAACACTTTGTAAGCTCATCAAGGTGTTCTTGAGCAAAAGGTACCAAGAGGGTACAGGTTCCCTTCAAGGAACAAGAGGAATAGAAGCAGAGTTACTGAACACTCTGGAGGAAGACCTATGTAAGGAGTGCACTAGGCTGATCAGATGAAGACCTATGTAAGGAGTGCACTCTGGATGAAATACTTTGTCGAGTGTGTGTAGGGAACAAGGAACAGTCGGTCGGAAACCTGCCAAAAAACAAGGAAATATAGTACAATAATATATCATCACTGAGGTAGGAATTCTCATACTCAGAATACAAATGACTTAGAGCATAAATTCTGACATGTGAAGATTCATGACAAGTAAGACAGGTCATGTCCACCAAACATACACTATGGATTCATGCCAATATGACTCAAATCTGAACATAGCCACCAAAAAATACACTGTGGATCTATGTGTTAAAGACTCAAATTTGAACATAGCCACGAGGCATACAATGTGGATCTATGCAATAGTACAAACTGAATATACTCCAACGCAACCTTAATCTGTCAGAAAAGATCCAGGGTCTTCATCTCCACCACTCTATAGTACGAATATAACCATGTGAATACATGTGTCGAAGTCGAACATGGTAGAAAACACTTGATTACCGGTCATTAGTGTATACCGTTAACAAGTGCGAGGGAAATCACTATTAATGTCAATGACTCCCAAGGTACACTAGTACAATCCAACGAATGAAAATTAATGAGCTGAAGTCGAACACTAGTAATCTGAGTAACCAGTAACTCAGGACTGACTCAGGGATGGCCGACACAATAGAAGGCTTAAGGACTGCATAAATGGCCGATGCAACAGAAGGCTTTTTAGGTTGAACTTCTCTTTGAACATATTGACGACATGACAATTGTCTTGGAAATATTGACTCAACAACATGGATCACAGACCAACGGGTAATATTATAAGGAGTATGATCAAGATACGAGCGGATTTTCCAACCTAGACATAAGGTGAGTGAAAGGGTTTCATGTTCAAAAGCGACTCTTCCATGGAATAAAGGTTTAGACACATTTATTTCCCAAATTTTCCCCCACCATTTCTGGCGAGTACATCTTTATTTTTACACAAGATCGAGGAGGATAACATATGCTTGAAATGTAAGCTCATCTTTTGGATGAGTCCCTCGGAGTATGTTTAACGAACCCTAGGAAGGAGTGGTTCGGTCCCACATGGGCCTTTCAATGTTTGTTTTATGAGTCCAAAGAAAGAAAACTCAGGGGTTTTTCATGTTTATAGAGTCTAAAAAACACTTAAAGATAACTCTCTCAGTTCCTTTTTCGTAAAGTAGTCTGATGAGACTGAAAAAGAGGTAAACTATCGCTCAACAGACATTTTCTTCAAATACTTTAACGAGCGTGAAAAGAACAAGATCGCTCGACAATCTTTTCATGTTTAGAGAGTCTAAAAAGAGCTTAAAGGGAACTCCAGTGGTTCCTTTTTCGTATAACCTTTACGAGTCCGAAAAAGTGATAAAAGTATACTCGGTTCCATTCTCATTGATTTATGAGCATGAGAAAGAACAAAGACTAAGCTCGATAACTTATTCTCATGTATTTACGAGCATGAGAAAGAACAAAGACTAAACTCAGGATTGTTTTCATTTTTACGCAAGCTTTAAAACAAAAAAAAACTATGCTTGGACCTGGTTTCATTTTTACACAAGCTTGAACCAGAGGAAACTATGCTTGAGGTAAGTGGTTTCATTTTTACATAAGCTTGAACCATAGAAAACTATGCTTGGACTTCCCAATGCATAACACATGGATGGTTGGTACTTAGCCCCCAACTGAAGAAATTAGTGGCTCTAAATCCAGCATGAAGTCCAAAGGCTGAGGCAAATCCCCCCCAAGCTTCATTTCATCCAACTACAAAGGAGAATGAAATGAAGCTTCAAATACTATATGTAGGACTTGACCCAAGCAGAGAGGGGGAAGTTGTTTCATTTTTTAATGAGCTTGACACATGAGAAGAACTATGCTCCTGACTCTAGGTATAAGCCCCAGACATTTGTTTCATTTTTAACGAGCTTGACACAGAAACATGAACTATGCTCATAACCTCTATTTCATTTTTTAACGAGGTTGCCCCAAAGACATAAAAACTATCCTTGTAATAGGTTTCATTTTTTTAATGAGTTTGAAATCAGAAAACAATGCTCAAGGCTGGTTTCATTTTTAAATGAGCTTGAAATAAGAAAATCATGCTCAAAGAACTTTGTTTCATTTTTTAACGAGGTTGCCTCAGAGACGCAAAAACTATCCTTGGAACTCTCTTCTTGATCATGGATTCCAAGAGGACAATGCTCTGGAAGGATACCATGTCAAGGGACAAAACTCGGTCATGGATTCCAAGAGATCTTCACTAGACAAAAGAAACACATGTCGAGGGTTGCGACAGGGGTAAGGAGATCAGGCTCTAAAGACCCTGTCGAAGAGATAACCATATCAACTACCGGATCTAATTCACCAGAAGTTGAAGCCATGGGAGACATTGCCACATAATTGACCTGTGGCAAGGGTGACACCGACTACATATACAAACCATTTAAGGGAGTCATCGAGGTCAAGTCAGGACCAACAAATGAAAGTTGATCAATAGTCACAATTCTTCCATCGTGCGGAAAATATATCACACGAAAAATAGTGGACACAATAGCTTTCATGGCATAGACATAGTCTCTCTCAAGGAGCAAAGCGAAATCCAAGGGGTCTTGGACTACCATGACATCAATAAAGACAGTTTTCCCTCCCAAAGTTATAGGAAACTGAGGAAGGGTCCCTAAAGGTTGACTGGTTCTTCTGCTAAAAGATAACAGATTCTGCGTAACTAGCACAAGCTGAGGAAAACCCAAAGCTTGCCAAGCAAAAGAGGAAAAAATACTAACGGACGCACCTTCATCTATCAGTGTCTGAGGAACGTCTCGACCACAAACCTGTACTATAATCTGGAAAATAATGTGAGAGGGAAGACAATGTCCAGTTAGCACACCCCAATCAAAATGGATGGCCTCATTACTTGGAGGGGGTTCCACGGGAGAAGGAGGAATAGCCCCTGACATGGTAGATTATGTATCAACGAGAAAAACGTGGGCATTATCGGATTTACTCTCTAGCGGGAGAGTAGGATCGACTGATGACGAGATCAGATCGACTACTTGGGTTTCATTCTCCAAGGGAAGAATGGGGTCGACAGGTGGAAACAGATCGACCACTTGGGTGACACTCTCTAACGGGGGAGTGGGATCGACTAAGGATGGGATCGAATCGACTGTTTTAGTTTCACTCTTTGAGGGGAGAGCGGGATTGACTAAGGATGGTATTGGATCAACCACGTTGTCAACTGGTTCAACTAAGGACATGACCAGATTGACGACATTATCAACCAGATTGACCGATGAAGGGATCGAAGTGATCATTCAATCAACTATAGGGGGGTCAAGAGTAAGCTTGCGATAAGCGGCTGGAAGTTGAGGCTGTGAAACATGCATGTCTTCCAGGAATTTCGAGGCTTCTTCCATATGAGGGCAAAGGTGAGTTAGATGACTCCCTTTGCATAGCATACACGAGAACTTGGCTCAATTTTTCTTCTTCCCAACTATATCGTGACTAGTTGACGGGAGGTCATCAACATGTTGTTCAAAGGCTAACGACATGGGTTGGTGAGGGTGTGTAGACCATGCTTCTATAACCTTGGATAGACTAGGGAAATCCTTAAGAAGATGGATACCCTTACAAATCCTGCAAGGGTACTTGGGCTTACGAGTTGTTTGGGTGATCTTGACACCATCAACACTCCCAGCATGATTAACAGTAATTGGTTGTTTTCCAACATGTTTAGCAGTGGTTGGAGGTTTTGACCCTTGTTTATTTTTCTTCTTCTTATTCTTTCGTTTCTTCTTCTTCTTATTCACCGGGTTACTAGCTTCAGAACTTTCACTCAACGAAGAAGATGAAATGAAATGAGACCTTGCAAGCGAAGAAGGTGAAAACTGTTGATTTTCACACTGTAATATACTGCTGGCTTGCAAACTTGTTTGTAAAAATAAAATAAAATTGGATTGGGTCTTGTTATCTTTTGATCCCCAGTTTTGCTTTGATCAGCTGGATTGAACTTTTGGAGCCTATATTGCTCTGTTTATAGTCTGCTTGACATTTTTTGAGTTGATTTTAGCCATCTTTGCTTTGTTTGGTTTTGAAGGATTAGTCTCTTGCTTTGAGTGTCTTTCAATTACAAAGCGTGCTTTTTCTTTAGAATTGTTTAGGGAAAGATCAGATTTCTTCTGAATAGTTCGCTTTAAAAGAAAACTTTTAGTTTGGGTTTCTTTGTTTTAAGAAAGCTCATTATTTCTTTTAGTGAAAATTTTGAAACAAAAAGATTTAATTTCTTGCTTTATATTAGATTGGGGGTATCATTGCATTTGAAGTAGCGAAATTGCATGATTCTTGGCATTTTTTGGTCTTAAATTCTGAAAATTTTTCCCCCTCATGACCGGGGGGAGGGGCCATGAATCGTGTATTGGTGTACAGTCTATTTTTCTCATTTCTTAAAGTTTTTTTTTTTTAAATGTTGGGACATTGTGCATATGAGAATGATAAATGTTTTCTCATTCTTGTAGCATAACTTTCATCGAAATGAAAAGATTTCATCTTCATCTCTTTGCATAACTTTTGATTCGGTCAAAACACCATATTGTCCATGCCATTTTCCTTTTGAGTAACAACAACCTTAAAAATAAAGTGCTTATAAAAAATGATTATACATTGTTATATTTTTTGGTAGCAAACCTACATTAGATTAGTTGTAGGGATTTGGAATAGGTGTGAAAGATAACTTTCCAAAGCTGCAAACAAACATAGTATCTTGTGATAGGGAGAGTTAAATCCACTTACTACATTTTGTCCTGGGAAACCCTTCTCACACAAGGGTCAATCACGAGGTCGCATTAAGACTAGTAGAATTACTCACCCTGCTTTGTTGGTCTTGGTGTAACGATTGCGCGTATTATGGGGTTCACTTGAAGGTATACCCACAATTATGAGTGGAAGCCTTTCGAGTTGATTTCAGGCTAGATACCCTGCCTTTGTGCGTAGATCAGACTGTTGACTGTTTCCCCAGGCATCACTGTAGTAATTGGTAACCTTAGTGGCCTATCTCTCTAGGTTCTTTACATGAGGTGACTGTGGAGGGGCAAGTCTTCACGGTACCTAGAATCGAAGTTGGCCAAACTCACTCGGGCTCTTTGGAGGGTATACCCACGATTATGTGTGGGATCTTGCACCAAGGTGTAAGTCCGTTAAGCAGGTCGTCAACGTAACTTTTCCACCCGCTCTATCTCAGCCCTTTCTTACTTTGTTCCCGCGACGTTGGATTTCACCACCAACTAGTGTGCTCATTGTGAGAAGGTTTTGTTTGCTTGTTTTCTTACTAGATTTTTAACGTGTGTTGTTTGTTTTCCCTAGTGGACTCTAGATTGGATCTTTATTTTTATTGCGTCAGTTCCCGGAATGACCAATGAAGGAACTCCTTTTCCAGGGGAACCTTTTGTTTTTCCTTCTTACGGAATGACCAATGAAGGAATTCCTTTTCCAAGTCTCACAATTGGATTACCGGTATGGTTGTTTCCACTCAGGTAATCCTAAATGCAATTAGTTCTTCAGTCGCAAGAACTTGCCCCCAAGAGCATCAACCTCATGTTGATCCTTCACCTTCTTCACCAGTAAGGTGCACTGGTTTAAACAGTGAGGTGTGAAAATCAAAGTTTTTCGTAGGTTGTATACAGGTGAAGTGCGGGAATGTCTGTAATCAAAAGTAATTTGGAAAAAGGACAAAGAGTGTAAGTGAACTTTCAGATCCAGAGAGTCTGGATGGATCTCCCACAGACTAAGAGATCATAAATCAAGCAATCAAAGCAAGGGAAATTATACTAACTAGGAAATAATATGTTCCCCAGTGGAGTCACCAATTTTGTTATTGGATAAATCGGTAGGTGCAGACACTAACTGATCTCCCTAGATCCACCTAGATCTAGAACAAAACACACCAGAACATGATTCTTTTCTTAAGTTTTAGATATTGAATTTACTAACTAAAGAGGGATATGTGACATACCGTTTAAATTCCACTTCCTCTCGCCATTGCCATCCTAGCTCCGTTCCAACGCTCATACAATGATGAACCTGCAAAAGAACGCAACCAACCAAAGTGATAGTAATAATATAAACTAAATATAAACCTATGTATGTGATCATGGAATCATACAATAAAACACAACAAGCTTTATATGAAAGAATCATATTACTATATCATATTAAATGTGAAAGAGAGATTACAACCATGGTCTTGATGTCGTAAGGTCCCTTCCAACTGTCCTTCGTTCCCCATACACTTCCACTCCAAGAATTCTAAGAGCATAGATCTGATAATATTCACAATCTATCTTGACAAAGTGGCTCATATAGCCAAGCTAATAACCTCCAAAGCTCAATCCAATCCAAGCTAATCCCAAAAGATAACTTTCTCCATGAGAGCTCCTCTCCTTTTATAAGTTGAAGAGGATAAGGTGAGGAGGTTAGCATGATCCCACTAAATCATGAAAGTGAGTAAGATCCAAACCATTCGGATTCCACCTCACCATGTAAGTTTCTCCTTCTAGAAGCATCGAGAAGATGCTCGTTTTTCCCACGTATGAGAATTTTCACACCCTGCTGTTAGGACCCTATAATGTATCTTTTTGCTCATACTTTTTGCTATCATTACATCCTTTTCCCACTCATATTTAAGCCTACATTATCACCTTAATCTATTTTTCCAAAGGTATATAACGTTTCTTCTCTTTGTTATATGTTTAATTTGTTTTACATGTAATTTTACATTACTCTCATACTTAGCCATTAATCAGAAATATATAGTTGCTAAAACAGTTTGAAGACTGCAGTCAATATATCGTTGTTGCTTGAAGACCACGTTGCTGAAACAGTCAAACATTACACAAATCTCGTTGCTGAAACAGTCCATGATTTGCGATGCTGAAACAATATTTCACATACAACAGTAGCAAGAAAAGATTAAAGGAGCTGTTACACTGGCCCCAACAACTGAACCTCAAGCCAACACCATTAACCATCGTCGCTGCTTGAAGACCATGTTGCTGAAACAGTTAAACAATACAGAAATCCCATTGCTGATACAGTCCGTGATTTGCGATGCTGAAATAGTATACAACAGTAACAAGAAAATATAATTAAAGGAGCTGTTACACCGGCCGCAATAGCTGTACCTCAAGCTAGCACCATTACAACCACTGTAACAACATTTTACTACAGAAGATCAGAATATTCTATTCCAACATAGAAGATTAGATCAGACTAAGAATAAGATTTGTATGTACACATGTAATTTTATGCTTAATTGTATTAAGATGATTCTCCTCTTTAAATAAGGGAGAAATCAACATTAGAAGGGAGATTTTACAAAAGACTTAGCTAGAAGGGAATTACAGAGAAGGAGCGTTGACGCAACCCCTCCTCAACCTGCGGGTTGAAAGGTCCACGTCCTCAGGATCTTCTCCCTTTTCGACCGGAAGAACTCTTGAACAACTCTTCTATTTCCCTTTCGGGAAATCTACACCCACAATTCACCTCATGAAATCCCCCTTGTACTTGGGAGATCGGATTTCGCGCTTTCGTAAATCCAAAGGTCGAGCGCATGTCTCTCAAATCTCCGAAACCCGACAACAGTCAACGCTGACCTTCTCTCGCTCCTTTTCGGGACTTTCCCTATCGCGATTTCGGCGATCGCGATGTCAAGTGACTCACCTCTTCGACCTCTGAATCCCGATATGCCGAAATGCCGATGCACTCGCACGATTGACTTTCTGACGACCCCTACTCCATCAGGACTTCGGACTTCGCGGTATCACGAATCCTGATGTGGAGATTTCAGGACTTCACCCCATGAAAATCCGATACAGTCAGCAATATTTGGCTTGTGCTGAAAAATGTGCCACTTGTCCACTCGCTGACTCCTCCGTGGCCCACGCAATCCTTTTAACCTTCGGGACTTCGCGTTTCGTGACTTTACGATTCCCATTGCAATAGTTACGGGACTTCCACCTATGAAACCTCGATACATGAGGCCACGTGTAAATCCAACGACCCTCGCTGCCTTGGATCGACGGTTCTACTCCTCCTGAGCTTAGAACCTCCGTAAATACCTGCGGTATCCCTCCTACTCTTTCGTGAGATCTAACGGTTCACGGAAATTCGTGAATCCTCCTCAGAGAACTCGGATCGTCCGTTCCTTCTCGATGGTTTCTGCAAAATAAACTAAGTGTTCCTCCACAAACTTGTTCATCTGCGSCTCCTAAATACTTCCAGTTGCAACTTCCCTGCACTGTCCTTCAACGGATTTGAAGGCCTTATCCTTCCTGAGCTTTTCCACAACTTCAAGTCTCCAGAAAAGAAAACCTTTGCACGCACTCCTTGCGGCAACCTTCAAACACTTCCCAGTGTTGAAGTCCTCGACTCTGCGCACTCCTGTAGCAACAGTCTCTGAATCCTTCACTCGGGTTCGCAACCCTGAGACTTCACTCAGCCTGCGCACTCCTTGCACGACTCCTGTTTCCCAAATGCACTTATGGGTGAATGAAAACAAAATTTAAACTATCTAATCCTTCTATCAATGCACTTCTTGCGGACAACTTCAACTGCACTCCTTGCAGGAACTCTTGCTCAGACAGAGAAACAATTGAAACTCATTCCTACTTCCTCTCAGACTTCAATCTCAACACATGAAATCATATACATGCAAATAAAGCAAATGCATAACAGGAAGTAAACATCTATGAGCACATCAATGAACATACATACACAGAGAATAACACAACGCCATGAATTTGAATCAATTTCCTTCTATTAATTCAAGATCTGTACATGGGTGTTCTTACAAATCTCTCTGCATGTGCTTGCTCTTCTCTTCCTGTATGCTGCTGATGTTACAATGTACAAGTGAGGGTGTCTATATCACGTTTCCCTCTTGCGCTCTAAAACTGTCTAATCTACACATTCAATTCTACCGAATTACATTTAATTTCATAAATGCCTTCATCTACTAAGGACGAGAGCGAATCACTCAAGGTTCGTTACATTTATACAAGTGCGCCTTCAATTTAATTATCACATTTAAGGTTGGCGCATTATCTTTAAGACAATTTCAAAATTTGCGTTGGGTGGTTATCCAGCTGTTCGGTGCCTCCGCGCTGGCTCACTTGATGTTGGCGATGCTCCTGCATCATACTCCCTCACTTGAAACTTTTCATGGGCTCCTGTCCATGAGCTCGCGCATGGTTTGTCCATGCCTCTGGATCTCCGTTTCACTCTCCCAGCTAGCATCTTCAACTGGATGGTCCTTCCACTTGACCAAATACTCAAAGTATTCTTTTCTTTTGGTCCTCTTACCAATTCGTTATCCAGTATGCACTCTATCTGTGGATTTTCTGAAACTGGCATCTGTTTTCGCCACTGCACCTCTAGCTGTTCATTTTCTGCTCCTGCTTCCTCAGGTTTATATGGGTACAAATCTGAGACATTGAATATCAGAGAAATTCGGATCCCATCCGATAACTCAATCTCGTAAGCATTTGCTCCAAATTTTCTCAAGACCTTGCAGGGTCCGATTTTCTTCATCTTTAGTTTATTGTATGTTCCTCTCGGGAACCTTTCTTTTCTCAAATGTGCGAGAATCAAATCACCAACTTCGAACTAAAGTTGTCTTCGGTGCTGATTTTCTCTGCGCTTATACTCCTAACTTGAATTCTACAATCGGTCCTTCACCTGGCTGTGAAGTTCCTTCATCGCCTCTACGAATTCTTCTGCACTAGCGCTCCTAGTCGCAATCTGTTTTGAATCCATCAGCTCAGAAAATCCTCTCAGCTGCATGCCATATATAATTTGAAATGGACTCTGGCCTGTGCTTCTATTTACTGAATCATTATACGCAAACTCTACCTGCGGAAATATATTGTCCCACTGGCTATGGTGTTCTATCACCAAGCTTCTCAGCATATCTCCCAGAATTCTATTCACCACTTCTGTTTGTCCATCCGTCTGAGAATGATAAGAAGAACTAAACAACAAGTTAGTCCCTGGCTTCTTCCACAATGTCCTCCAGAAGTGTCCTATGAACTTCGTGTCTCTATCCGAAACTATGCTTCTGAGTAAGTCGTGAAGTCGAATGACTTCTTTGAAAAACAGGTTCGCAATGTGAGTTGCGTCACTGATTTTCTGACATGGAATAAAGTGTGCCATCTTGGAAAACCTATCCACCACCACAAATATTGAATCAAAGCCTCTTTGTGTTCTTGGCAACCCTAATACAAAATCCATGCCGATTGCATCCCATGGCCTCTCAGGTATATGCAATGGTTGATAAAACCCCGCATTCTGTCTCCTTCCCTTCGAATGCTGGCAAATCCTGCATCTGTCCACAAATCTCTTGACCTCTGCTCGCATGCCCGACCAAAAATATGAT
>JASDQU010753652.1:60915-97470 GCA_032191745.1 Picea mariana
CCTCCCACATGGAGAGGCTCAAAGACTCAGGAAAGACAAAAGCCCTCCAAAACGATAATCCTCCACCCTAATGATTCTGGCTAATGTGCCTTCCATTCCTAACATGGTTAAAACTTGAAAATGACTACCATTACTCTGTAGCATAATCCTTCCATCATTCTCATACCTCCTGTATGCCCTGGATCGAAGCCCTTCCCTCCTAATCCATCATTCTCATACCTCTCGTATGCCCTGGTTCGAAGCCCTTCCCTCCTAATCCATCATTATCATACCTCTCGTATGCCCTGGTTCGAAGCCCTTCCCTCCTAAGTGCGTGAGGGAAGAAAATGATGTACAACCTTCCACCATTTCTCCATGCACCACATTTACCCTTGTCATTAGTTAACACCACATCACATCATATCGAGGTTGGGTGAGGTGGTGACCAAACTCACCATGTGTGAGGCCCCGACCCCCTTTCTTTGCCCCATCCGGGTGCAACTAAATCAGTATTATATATAATACGCTTTAAGAATTTTAAAATTATGTCTTTTTTAAATATAATTATTATATTTATATACACAATGTCATCACCTATTCTTAACGGGGATAAAAATTAAATATAATAAATTATTTTAATAATTGTAATTCTTTAATAAATTAAGGATAAGTGGACTAAGTGATGTCTTATCTCAATGGAGAATGTCTCACGGCTACAAATTTATGATAGAGTAAGCATTTATGTAATTAAGTGGACTAACTTCTCGTAGCTTAAGACATGTCTTGGTGATCTACATTGCAATTCAAAGTAAAGTGTAATTTGGTGGGATATGTTTAGCAACGTATTTTCCATTGCATAATTGTTTAAATGTTATCTATTATTTTTTAAATTTATTTCAAAAATCAATTAATTAATTCATTATAATTATGAAAGTTTATTAATTTTCTTTTAGATTAATTTGAATTTATAGGAATTTAAGAAAGTTATAGAGTTATTTCGTTTGTTTTAATTTTTATTTTTTTTGAATAACATTAAGAGAAGAATTTTTAAATCACCATAATTTTGATTAGTTAAAAGATTAGGAAGGTCAGTATTGTAACAAATATTTTGAAATTGGTGTATATAGGACATTTTCAGAGAAAGTTGTTTTCATCTTCAACCCTCTTAGTGTCACAAAGATGACAAACTTTTTCAACCAACAATGTTTTAGGAACTGTCCAATGCCATATTTCACAATGGAACTTGTGAGAGTTTTTAATTATTTTAGCAATGTTAATTTTCGTCTTTACAATAGTTAAAATAAAGAGATACTTTTGATATTATAAATTAGGGTTGATCACCTCCTTTTACTATCTTAATTTTCTCTTATTATCTAATTCTTTATCACACAACAATTCCTTAAATTTAGATATAATAATATTTTTAATATTATCATTACTCTCTAGAGTGACCTCTTCCTAGGTTTCCCAATGATTTAGCAAGGACTTGGCATCTTTAAGCCAACCACACTTGAGTCTTTCGAAGACATCTTAGGAATCTTCTCGTCTTCCTTGTTATTTATCTTGTTCTTGTACATTAGGTACCTATCCATTGCTTTGTTGTTTAGTGCAGGAAAGACTGAGTTATGTGAGTAGGATAAGATATGGTGTATTGCCTTTAATTTTAATATTATAAGTTATACAATGATTTTTTACTTCCTCTATCTTTATTTACGATTCTCTAGAGATGTTTCAACTGAAAAATTCACAACCATATAAGATAACAAGAGGACAAGAGTCTCAAAGAGGGGTTTGTTCTTATACACAAGACAAATGTTTGCTAATTTGCAACTAATTTCAAGACCACAATGAGATTCCCTCCCTCCTTTTATCCTTTCCTCACTACTATAGTTCTACTTAAGCTTGTGATGGAAATTTATTTTGAGATATGTGTATAAAATCACTTCCCCCATGCTATTGTTGTCAGATACAAAATCAACATAAGTGATATTTTCATATTTGATTATCATAAGATTTGTTTTGTCAATGTTAATAGTCATAGCCATACTAGAGCAAAAAACATTGAGAATTTTTAGTTGCTTGTTGAGATCATAGGGTCTCCTTGCCATAAGAACAATATCATTATCGTAAAGAAGAAGGATGATGAATAAGCTAGCCAGAGTCATTACAGCACAAATGTCTTCTTCCAAACAACCCTCTAACATATCAATGTATATTCCAAAAAGGGTAGGGGATAGATGATACATTTTCTTAACTCCTATATTACAATTAATTTCTTATGACGAACCCTTAGTTCTCCTAAAATTTGCAATAACATTCTCATACAACCTTATGCAACAACTCTCAACATAAAAATAACTTTTATCTCTTCTAATATATTCGAAAGGTTAGTTTTGGGAATTGTATCAAATTTTTTTCTAAAGTCAATAAAGAAACATAGAAGATTCGTTTTCTTATTGAAACACTCCTCCATAATGATCCTAAGCATAACAAGGTGGCCCATAGTTGAATGATAGCTCCAAAATCTTCCCATTCTTTTCTCTTTTTCCATGGCTTTCTAGCCATATGGTGATCTTATTTTCTAGAATAATTCCATATAAATTGGGAACATATTGTTAATAGTAATGGTCCTATAATTAGAGAGATTGTTTTCGTCAATTTTTAAAAAATATGAACAATGTGGATTTGAGTCAAAGATTTAGGAAAACTCTACTTGACTGCTAAATTGAAGATCTTGTGGATGTGGGGATGATAATAGGAACTATTATTTTGAATAATTCTATGTGGTATCTTTCAATGTACTTATTTTCAACTTTTCTGATCCAATTAACACCAAACTTAATGTATTCTAAAGAAAAAACTTGTTCCTCTATAGAAAGGGTTTGAATGTTGTCCATGACATCTGAGGTTTCATAAATATTTTCAAGGTATAAATTCTAGTCCCGTAAGGCAATCATGTTTTTTTTCTATTGTTTTATGAGTTAAAGTTTCTCGTAAAAATTCTTAGGATTTAGCTTAGAGAGGTGTTGAATATACTCTTGCTTTCTATTTATATAGTACCTCTTTTTTATTTTAAGAAGGTCTTTGTAACTATTTGTCTTGTCATATTTTAAGGACACATTAGAAGCATGCCTAATAGATTTTATAGCAATCTTACACTCTTTATCATATTGAGGGTTAACCATTCTATTATATTTTTTACATGAAACCTCGATAGATAACCTTATAATGGAAGTATGAAGGGTTGTTGTGAATTTATTATAGAGGTCTTGAATATTGTCCTTATTTGATAGGAGATTTAATTTGTAGTTTAAATCCTTTTAAAAAAGGTGTTCATTATTTTTTTGAAGATTAAGTGCTTTTGGCTATCATAATTCTCTTCTATGGGGATTTTTTGAATGACAAAGATTAGAGTTAGGGTGCAAGTTTTGTGATCATAGTTAGGCTTGTATTTATTTAAGAAACCAAAATTTACTATTTGGTTGTATATGGGGATTGTTAGCACCATGACTTTCATAGCTAGAGTTAGAGGTTTGTCCAAAGTTTTCAAAGTCATGACATGATCTTGGGAAAATCAAGGCATGCCTAGATGAGTCATAGGTTAGGGTGAATATCATGCCAAATGGCATTATGGTTCATCATCACCTTTCGTAAGGTTAGAGAAGGAACAATCATGACAATCCATGTCATTAGTATCCTTGCAAACTTCAAAACCATACTCGTTGTGCAAGTTCATTGCGCAAAGGATTTTGCTTCTTTCATTTGTTGCATGCTACACAGAGGATTTCACTACACAGAGGATGTTTCTGCGCAGAGGATCTTGTCGCATAGAGGATGGTGTTGCTTAGATTACTTTTCCACACAGAGGATTTTTCCATGCAGGGGTTTTCGTCATGCAGAGGATTTTGTCATGTAGAGAGTTTTGTCGTGCAAGGGATTTTGTCATGCAAAGGATCTTGTCACATAGAGGATGTTGTTGCACAGAGCATTTTGTCGTGCAGGGGATTTTGTCGCACAAAGGATTTTTCCATGTAGAGAGATTTGTCACGTAGAGAGTTTTGTTGTGCATGGGATTTTGCCACAGAGAGGGTTTTTCTACCCAAGGGATTTTTCCGTGTAGAGGGTTTTGTCGCGCAAAGGATTTTCATATGCACAAGCTATAGGGCACGTTGCGAAAATGACTAGTTTAGTAGTCAAATTCGAGATCACTTTATGACCAACTGGAGAGGAATTTTGAAAATCCCCGAGAGGTTTTTGTAAAGAACAAACCAAATAATAAAAAACTCTCTTAGATTTGAAAAAGTTCCATATTTTTGTAGGATGGACGTGAATTCACCTCCTTGATAACATCCATGTTATTTCCTATCAACAACATGTCATCGTCATACAACACTACATAAATGGAGTGATTACCAACCTGCTTGGAATATACACATTGATCAACCCTGCTTCTCACAAATCCCATTCCAAGGATGTATGTGTAGAAATTTTGGTACCACATCCTATGTGATTGCTTCGGATCATATAGTGACTATTTTGTCTTACAAACTGATCCAAGTGGATCTTGAAAGCTTCAAAAATCAAAGTTATCAAATGTTCAATAAAACAACATGATCACGAATTTCTCATCGCAATAATTCTGGTGGTGCAAACGGATTGAAAAATAGAGTCTGTATGCAAAATTTATCGCAATCTGAAGTTTGGGTCAAACAGGGAAAAAGTCAATTGGTTAAGGGACACGTGGCATCTTCATCATGTGACACGTGGAAGCTTCTAAATTAGACAAGTGGCAAACATTAGGTGATGACATGTTGTATCACTAGGTCATGACAAGTGCCAAGGGGTCATGATGATCGAATGAATCTTTACAACTCATTTTTTCAGATTTTGTTTTTGTCATCATCTTTAGGCATGGATCCTAGGAAACTGGAGAGGATTTTTAGAAAACTGAGATAGGTTTTTCTCAAGAATAGTCTGTTGCATAGTCTGCTCTGCTTTTGTTATAGGTTACTATTGCATAGCAGACTTGTTGTGCAAGGGTGACAGAGTGTCCAACAGTGCACATGATGACTTATCACAACCATATCGACAAATTTTGATCATGATCAATGATTGTAAAGAATATTTCGGTTACGAATATGATCTGACAAAGTTAGGTTTTCTATTTTTAGTAAATTCGTTGAATTTATTGTTCTGTTTCAAAGAAACCAGATCCATGATTCTAGGAGGTAGTAGTTCGACCCTAACAACCAAATGTGGCATTAGTTTTCTATATAATTTGGTCATTTTTGATGTAAATAGGGGGGACTCTTTTGGGGAATAGAGGACTATTGTACTACAGATCAAGACTTTTTTATTCCTTTGAAGTTAATGCAGAAGTTTCATCTTTCTAAGATTTGAGATTCATCACGGTGTTTATGTTCAATATGTGTTTCTTGTATATCATTTCCACAAAAACATTTTCTCCTAGCATTGTCTGAGATTAAGTGGTAGGAATTCATCCATGTTTGATTCTCTGTTTAGTAATTAATCTTTGCATCCTTTCTTATTAAGCTGCACAGGAGATTCATCCACTGATTGATGCCTGTAGTGTAGTGGGATTTCTTCTCCTTTCCATCTCTCATCTCATATCATTTATTTGTTGAGCATAGTGCTTATTTTTCCTCGAATCTCTAGAAAGAAACCAACCAGTTGTTGACTATAAAAACATTAAAAATCATTCCTTGACTCCATTACCTAATGGTACCTTTTCCTTGTTTGTCCTACCAACTCTTTTAAAAACAAAAACATATCTGTCCTATTACGTAATCTAACCTCTATGCATTTATTGATGAATCCTTTGAGTTATTACCAGTCGTTAGACATCTGAGAGATCCCTCTCTGATTGTATAGGTCAGAATAAAATCTAAAGTTGGTTGAAACAATTACCTTCGGGTTTTCTTTGATACAACCCAAATAAATTATCGAGTGATAACATCTTGGCGTCGTTGTCGGGGACCGAAAGTTGCATTTTCCCTGGGATAAACGACAAATTTCATATATGATTGTTGATGGTGGACAACAGTCAGACATGAAGAGGTTGTAAATCATCCACCCAATGACTCCATTTTCAGTTGTATCTACATGTTAGAGTATCAATGGTGACTCTATTGTCCAAAGGTTTTAAATATTGAAGAAGGTGCTAGTGACTCCACTAGATTTGATGAAGTACTCATATGTTGCTACAATTGTTTCAAGGTATGCATGTTTTGAATTTTCACAGATTCATGGTTTCCTGAATCCTTTACCCAAGGATGAATATATTTCAAGAAATGGTCCAAAATTTAGTGGAGATGATCTGAGTTTGAATTTGAATCATATATCAATTTTTTGTGACTTCACTGAGCTTCTTAGAGTCAAACATGAAGATATTATCCTTAGACTGTTTTATGATTCGTTCCAAGGAAAGTGTAAAGTTTAGGATGAATGTTTGTCTGTTAGGTCTATTAGATCTATAATAGATTTTTGGATTGTCTTCTTGGAAACATGGATGGAAAAAAAAAATTAGTAGAAAACCATGTTTATGTTGAGGGTTTTAAAGAATATTTTGGCATGTTTGATGATGATCAAATCGAAGAGGATTTCTCAATTTTTTTACCCATGTATTTAAATTCATGTAAATGTTATTCCAAATATAAGGTTAGCTTCTTATAAGAGTTTGTTGAAAAACTTGAGAATGATCTTGAGGCCTTAGAGGGTCAAATTCAGTCCCAAGACTTTCACTATCAAAGCTTGTCTTTTGAAGATCCCTTTCAACTACCTTTAGATGTCAACATTGAGAAATGTTTTGTGTCTGGAAATGAGTTTGACAATCCACACCTAAATAAGCATGTGCAAGTAGAAGATACACATTAACAGTCCATCCATGATAACCAAATTGTAGATTTCTTTGGGAATCAACGAAACATCCATGATTTTTATGACCATATAGATGAATATATGGATGCATTCTTCAATTTAAATTCACATTCATGTCTCCACTATGAGAAACAAAATTATTATAAGATACCCTTGTCATCACATGTTCTAGGGTCAATTATGTTCGAGCACAATCAAGCAGTCAATTTATGTGAGAAGATACTTGATTGGCTTTATTGGAAATCTGAAATTACTTGATTGGCAGTATTTTTAAGAAGTTAGGGTAGGTAGGTGTGAATAAGCTCAGCATGGAGAGCATTTATTTTATCCATTGGAGCCAACTCCCCATTGGAGCCAGTTGTTAGCACCATGATTTTCATGGCTAGAGTTAGAGGTTTGTCCAAAGTTTTCAAAGTCATGGCATGATCTTGGGAAAATCAAGGCAATCCTAGATGAGTCATAGGTTAGGGTGAATATCATTTCAAAAGGTATTATGGTTCATCATAACCTTTCATGAGGTTAGAGAAGGAACAATCATCACACTCCATGTCATTGGTATCGTTGCAAACTTCAAAAGCATACTCATTGTGCAAGTTCGTTGCGCAAAGAATTTTGTTTCTTTAATTTGTTGCACGTTGCACAGAGGATTTCACTGCACAGAGGATGTTTTCACGCATATGATATTGTCCTGTAGAGGATGGTGTTGCTCAGATTATTTTTTCGTGCAGATTATTTTTTCTGTGCACGAGATTTTGTCAAGCAGAGAATTTTTCCACGCAGAGAGTTTTTCTACGTAGGGGATTTTGTCGCACAGAGGATCTTGTCATGTAGAGGATGTTGTTCACAGAATATTTTTCTGCACAGGGGATTTTGTTGTGCAAAGGATTTTGTCGTGCAGAGAGTTTTGTCACACAAGGGATTTTGTCGCGCAGAGGGTTTTGCCACGCAAAGGGTTTTTCCACGCATGGGATTTTTCCGCGTAGAGGGTTTTTCAATGCTGAGGATTTTCTTGCGCACATGCTACAGGGCACACTGCACAAATGATTGGTTTAGTGGTCAAATTCAAGATCACTTTCTTACCAACTGGAGAGGAATTTTGAAAATTCCCAAGAGGTGTTTTCCGAGGACAAACCAAATAATAAAAACCTCTCTCAGATTTGAAAAATGTTTCATATTTTGGTAGATTAGAATGAATCTTTACAGCCCATTGTTTCATATTTTGTTTTTTTCATCATATTTGGTCACGAATCCCAGGAGATTGGAGAGGATTTTTAGAAAATGAAGATTGGTTTTTCTAAAAAATAGTTTGATGCACAGTCCGTTGCACTTTTTCTATAAGTTAATGTTGCATAGAAGACTTGTTGTGCAAGTGTGACAGAGTGTCCAACATTGCACATGATGACTTATCACAACCATATTGTGAATTTTGATCATTATCAATGATTGTAAAGGATATTTTGGTTACGATTATGATCTGGAAAAGTTGGGTTTTCTATTTTTAGTAAATCCATTGAAGTAATTGTTCTCTTTCAAAGAAACTGGATCCATGATTCTAGGAGGTAGTAGTTCGACCCTAACAGCCAAATGTGGCTTTAGTTTTCTATATAATTTGGTCATTTTGATGTAAACAGGGGGGACTCTTTTGGGGAAAAGAGGACTATTGTACTGCAGATCAAGACTTGTTTATTCATTTGAAGTTAATACATAAGTTTACTCTTTATGAGATTTGAGATTCATCACGATTTTTATGTTCAGTATGTGTTTCTTGTATATCATTTCCACGATTATGTTTTTCTTCTAGTATTGTTTGAGATTAAGTGGTAGGAATTCATCCATGTTCGATGTTCCTTTCACACTGATGATGTTTGTTATGTGTTAATAATTACTTTTACAGAATTCATCTTTGTTTGATGCTCTGTTTAGTAATTAATCTTCGTGTCCTTTCTTCTAAAGCTGCACTGGAGATTCATCCACTGATTGATACATGTAGTGTAGTGGGATTTATTCTCCTTTCCATCTCTCGTCTCATATCATTTATTTTCTTATCATAGCGCCTATTTTTCCTTGAATCTGCAGAAAGAATCCAACCAACTGTTGATTGTAAAAACATTGAAATTCAGGCCTTGACTCCATTGCCCAATGGTACCTTTTCCTTGTTTGTCCTACCAACCCTTTTAAAAAAAAAACATACCCGTCCTATTGTAGAATATGACCTATGTGCATTTATTGATTAGTCCTTTGATTTATTACCAGTCGTTATACATCTGAGATAGCCCTCTCTGATTGTATAAGCGAGAATACAATCTAAATTTGGTTGAAACAATTAACTTGGGGTTTTCTTTCATACAACCCAAAGAAATTTCTGAGTGCTAACATGGATATCTAATATCACATAATTTATGACATTGTTTCCAAGCCCATAAATACAAGTCGTTCGGTTGGATTTCAACTACTTCATTAGACCATTGAAATTTATTAGATCTTAACAACTGTAGATCTTAATAAAATCAATATTGAATAAATTATCAACCAAGTATTGATAGTTTATTTCTATCTAATCGCTAAAGAAAGGTTCTCATCTAGCCATAGAGAATTAGGATTGGAATCATTGCATAATTTAATAGCTTGTTTAATTGTTGTTCTAGAATTAAAGTTTCCTAGAAATATGATACTACCTTCATTTCTCATAATGTAAATATCTTGTTTTTGTTAGACATAGGACCACACTGAGAAGGGGGGGGGGTGAATCAACATGGGGCTCTTTTTACAACTTATTACAAAAATTTAGTTAGCCATCACCATTCACAACATCATTACTCATTACTTCTATTCACACTTTGTTGCTTGCATATAAACATATCTCAATGACATATATTAACAAGAAAGAACTATTAACCATCAAAATAAAGAACACAATGAACACCATATATATGTATCCATTTATTTTTTATTAGGGACTAAAACCCCTGGGGTTTATCATCACCAACTAAAATGAGCACTAGCTCAAAGAGAGCACCAACTGTCAATGAAATACCCATCTTGCAGATCTCAACACCAACTAAGAAGAGGAATCCAATCCTCAAGTACATGGCCCATCTTGTATATAGAAATCAATTTGTCAAAATGTACCAACTGTATATACCAAGACAGGTGCATCAACTATGCACAACACAACTTGTCACAACAACCTGTAACCTCAACCTATCTCATCAATCTCATCATCCAAATATGATCTACTTACAAAGATAAATCATCAATTCAACTCTCAACCATATGCATAATATCACCAATTTAACCAACAAGATACCTATAGAAATACACCATTCTCTCCATAAACCAAATACCATAAATTATTACACAAGACCATGTGTCAAAACCATACTTTTAATAATGTAGTAATAATCAAATCCTATACCATACTTGTAACTTTGTAATATCCCTGGTGTATGTGATAAACAACCTACAAAGCTTTCTTAGCTTCAACAACAAGAGACTAGTATTTTCATCAAACTTTACTTTAGCCTCACATGACTTATTTTAGATTAGTCAACAACCCTAACTTGGAACAATCATAACTATTCACATGTAATGAAGAAATTTTTTAAAATGGTACACAATTTTCTTTAGTGTCTTGTCTACAATTCCTCGAGGTTTCACTGCTTGGAACCTCCTAGAAAAGGAGTTATAGAAAAAATGGCAAACCTTGTTGAATTCTAGCTTATTCTAGAGAGTGAACTTGTAGATAATTCCACACGTGGAATATTTCTTGCAATCATGTTCTTCTCATACCATTTCCCTTTCCTTGTAGTTTGTTCTTTAATACAAATATTCCACATTTCTTGTTCTCCTCTATGATTCATCCACTCTTTGTGTTGCAAAAAATTTTCATCCTTCAACTCCTTAAGTACATGAGGTCCAATGTATTCAAGGGTAGGAAGAATATGATGTCATTCCTCCTCATCCAACCTGGAGGGTTATGACAACTTCAAATATTCCACATTCACCATCAAACTGATCTACGTATAACAAGGAAGTTTTATGCTAAACATTTTCTCATTCACTTGCTCAATGATCTCAAATTTTCCATATATAAGGGGCTTGATTTCATTTGCTACTCCTTACAGTCATTTCTTACAAATATAGATCCACACCTTGTCTTCAACACAAAAAAAATTATTCTCCATGTGTTGGTCATGCTTGGCCTTGTACTACTATAATCTCTTCTCGATCTTATCCTGAACCCTTAGGTGTACATACTTGATCTTGTTGACAAATGTGATTTCCTTATTTTCATGTCCTTGCACTCCTACTTCTTGTTTCTAATATCCATAAGAATCATTAAATTGTAATGGAGATAAATAACCAAAACAAGTCTCAAAAGGACACTTGTTGGTGGAAGAATGAAGTTCTCTCTTGTAAGAGTTTTGAATGTATACTATCCACTCGTCCCAAGTATTTGGATGTTTTATATTGTAGCCTCTCAAAAATTTCCCCAACATCCTATTTACTACCTCATTTTCTCCATCAGTCTAAGACTGGAAGGAAACATAGTACTTCAACTTGATATCCATTCTCTCCCAAAGTACTATCTAAAATATATCAAATAATTTGTTGTCTCAATCAGATATGGTGGAAGTTGGAAATATGAAATGTACCCAAACATGGTTAGAGAATATTTAACCTACCTCTCATCCAAATATTGTCTTCCTAATGGTAATGATCACACAAATTTTTTTGAAGCAGTTTACCATAATGAACAAATAGTCATGACCTCTACAATTCATAGAAAAACTTCCAACAAAATCCATGGAGATGCTCTCCCAAGGTATACTTGGCACTAGAAATGGCATGTACAAGACATGTTTTTGGTTTCTTGGCTTGATAGTGATGCAAATAACATAACCTCTAACAAACTATGCCACCTTCTCCTACATCTTTGCCTAATACACATACCGTTGCAAACTCACCATTGTTTTTGTCACACCAAAATTGTCAACAGCTTTGGAAGTGTATGTTTCTCTCATGAACTCAAATATTATGTCTCAGGGTATGTGTTGGGTTGTTTATTTTTCACCATTAATATCAATTCCAAACGTCCATTTCATCCCTTTCGCTTCCTCTTACTTCTTATGTATCACTCCATTTACCACAATTTCTCGTAAAACACCATATTATAGTTATTTATTCTTTAGTGGTTAAGTAATGTTAATTTTCCTTTATTTTTAATAGATTAAATATTATTATGCATGATTTTACTAATGACGGTTTTCACTGCAACTTGCTTCAACTCTACAATTTGTAGCACTCATGGTTGGCATACTAGTACACCTCCATGTGGGAAATCCACAACATGGGTTTTGTTCCCATACTTGATGAAACTGATTAGTGATCTTCAGTTCACACTTAGGTGGCATGTGTGAGCTCCATCTCATGGTCAAACTTTCCTAGTCAAACACATGGCATATAAGAAGAGGTATTTTGGCATTGGAATTTTTAAGGAAATAGAGGAAAAACTAAAAAATATGGAACATGGGTTTTGTGCAGGATTCACCTAATTGAGCTTTTAAAGTCTGTTTTCCAAATTAAGCCACAGTTTGAGAGATACAAAGGTTTTTCCAAGAGGTATCTTCCCAGATTCACTGTTGCGGCTGGTTGTCAACTTTTTCTCATTTACAAAAGCAAATTCGCCCTATTCTCAACTGATTAGAGTTGAAGAGATCCTAGACACCTGATCTTCATTTATTGATCTGTTGAAGACAATCTATAGTTGTAATAAAAATAATTTGTAATTTGGTCATAGATTAGGAAATCCTAGTTGGGAAAAATTGTTTATGATGTGTCCCTTATCTCTCTGTGTATTTAAATGAAGACATTAGTCACAACATGGATTATTAGGTAGATTCAGTGATTTGTATTCTCTAATATTTTTATGAATAAAGTATTGGCGTGCTCGTGGATTGGATCTATGAATTTTTGATTTGATTTGCATCAGCTTGTTTAAGGAGGAAGGGCCCCCTTATCTAAATGGGGATCTTTGCTACTATATTTGTACCTAGATTCATTTCATTTGTTCGTTGTTATGCATGATTGTGTTTGGTTTAGTGTGTTGTTACTTGTATTTATAATTCATTCAGTTTGTTGCTTATAGTTCTGTGTTATTACTTCATAAGATTCAGTGATATTTATGTTATTGAAGTTATTAATTAACGGATTTTTGGTACTTACATTGGTTTCCATATATACTATTACAAAAGAGTCAATTAAGGGATGTATCCTATCATTAATTAGTTTCATAAATGTTGTAGGTTCTTTGCATAATCCAAAAGGCATTACTAACCAATTGTACAAACCTTGTCTTGTTTTGAACATTTTATTCCATATGCCTTCTACTTTGATCCTCACTTGGTCGTAGCCTAATTTGAGGTCCATCTTAGTGTTGAATTTGGCTTACTATATTTCATCCAACAATCCATCAATCCTTGGAAAAGGATATATATTATTCACTGTGATATTGTTTCAAGCACGATAGTCAATGCATGTTCTCCAACTTCCATATTTATTTGGCACCATGATGATGGGAGAACCACATGGTGATGTACTGGGTCTAATGAATCCTTTCTCCATACACTAATACAATTTATTCTTTATTTAATATACTTTTATGGTGGACTACCTATACATTCCAATATTAGTCAGTGGTGACTCTGGCAACAACTGAATCTCATGTTCAGCCTCTCTCTTAGCTGGTAGTCCCTAAGGATATTGAAACAATTCATTGTAGGCTTCAATCAGTCATTTTAGTTGTTGACGCTACTTGTCACTACATCCTTCCAAGGATGACTTCATCTACAACTCGTTTCATTCTCCTTGTTTATCTTCTTCTCTGAGGAACAACAATATAAAATTATTTGTACTATCCATGATTCTTCTTTCTTGATGAGAATTGATTAGAGAGAGATTATGTTTGTCTCTGTGCACATTTATGGAATAATATTTTCCATCCTTGAATAGCCTATATTGGTTTTATCTCCTGAGAATGGAATCCCTCACGTACAAATATGGACTTGTCAAGATGACTCCACATACGTCCAAAGGAACCACATTTGCAACTACTTCATTAGCAAAGTTTTGATTGATGGAAAACTTAATTTTTCACTAATTTCTCACTTTCAGTTTCACATATTTCCTTACTCATCCCAATGGGTATGGATGTGGATGGTATTGAGTTTCTATCCCAATATTCTCAACCAGTTGTGCAAAGGTCAAGTTGTATTGCGAATTAGGATCAAACAAATAATCCACCTTGCTTTGCTTCATGTGTATTTTAATGCAGAAGAGTTCAGTCATTTCCTTCTCCTCCTTGTGAATGCAACCAAATAGTTTGAATATTTCTTAATATTAGTGTATTTTATATTCCCTTCTAGGTACGAGGTATTATCCACCCGTTCCTCAAAATCCATTGATATCAATGTTTTCTTCTTCATTTTTTGGAAAAAATTGGGGTGCTTCTCAAGGTGAAATTTCCAACAGTTCTCTTTAGTGTGTCCCTTTCGATCACATCCTTTACATTGTTGGATGGAAGTTTTTTATTCTTGTGTTTCTACCATGATATTCTAGTTTTTCTTCTTTCTCTATTGTGCTTGTGGTTCTACTTGCTTGTGAGTACTTGTTTCTTTCTTATGCTTGTCTCCCTCAAGTTATTATGCTTGAATATTGGCCTAATAAACTATATTTGTTCTAAATAACATAGTTTGTCTGAGAATATGGGGTAACAATGCCCCCAAATACTTGAGTAAAAAGTATGTACTTTCGAGAGAAACTGCCATCTAAATTTCTCTCTTCCTGAACTCTATAGTGAACAACTGCATTAATTGTCCTTATCTCTGCCTAAAGTAATGCCATACTATTTTTTATTTTTTCTCTTATCCTATTGGATAAGATTGAGATTTGATCATGTCCTTAAACACCTCCCAATAATTCAGCAGTGGAACATTTCGTAGTGCTATAATTGTTGCATCACTCTCACACCATGTCAAAGCATGGCCTACAAGCTTCAACCAATCAAAAGAAATCTTTTGTTTTCCAGTTACTTCATGTACATTGAAGTATACTTCCATATATTGTAGCCATTTTTTTATCCTGATAGAATCCACTTCCCATGTATATGGCTTTTATATTTTCTTCCTTCTTGGGGCCTTCATGACAAGCCTCTGTTGATGGTGTTTCCTTGCTATTTAATACCAATAGTTATGACACCATTGATGTCAATGTGTCCAAAATATGCTCAAATCGATCAAACTTAAACCTGAGATCTTCTTCCTCTTCTCCTCAATAATTTTCCCCTTCCATTCTTGGTGCTCTACTTCACTCTATCCTTGGTAACAACTCTTGTCCCTTTCTTTTGTAACCGTTGTGGGTACTTACAATACATGTCACTAAATGCATTCAAACTTCTTATATAATACCATTTGATCCTTAAATGAAATGATTATATCCTATATGTATCACCAACATAGAAACCTTTACAACAACTATAATTTCTTCTCTCTTTATATAAATGGAAAATACTCGACTAGCCAAGCCACAAGTCGATTCATCCCAAATAACAATGAAGCAGGATACCCTAAAGTTGAAATGGAAAAATGAGATGAAAAAAAGGTAGGTTGAGTCGGAGGCTGGGTCGGAAGTCGAGTAGACCAAATTCTGGTCGACCAAGGGAGTGAAACCAACCAAATGAAAACTTGATCGAAACATGGGTGGATTTAGTAGACTAGATATCATGGTTGGTCAAATGAAGAAGTGCAATTCGAACAAAGTAAAAATGAGATAGAATGGGTCGACCTAGGGTTGAAAAAAAATAGTCAAAGGTGAATTTGAGGACCCAGCATGGAGGGAAAACCTTTGAAAGTCAATCTTTTTCAACCCGTAACTGAGGAGAAAGTATGGAAAATGAATTTGATAACCAATGATCTTTTAAAACATTTGGAATTTGATTTTGGTGACCCATGGAAAATAAAATGTCCAAGCTTGATTTTGGTAGCCCACAACACAAAAAAGGTTTGGAAGTAGATTTTGGCATTCAAAATAAAATAATAATGTATGGCGTGAAATTGGTAGATGACATAATTTTAGAAACGTGTATATGGTTCATGGGTGATTAATAAGCACCCAGACAACCCATGATATTGAGGTAAGTATGGTATATATGGGAAAATTATTAAAACACCCCAACAAATTCGACACTAACTAAGAACAAACTCGACTCTAGGAGTGAGATAAAATACCCAACAACTCCTAAAATAAAATTAAAAAACCTAAAGTAAATACAAACTACTTGGGAAGGAGGGTCATCAATTTCCCACTTCATAATGAATATACAAGGATGGTTAAATAATGGTTTTTCTAGCTTCTTGTATCACAAAATTTCTATCAAAAGAAGAACGAGCATAAACCATGACTTGCATGGAGTTCTATTTGTTAAAAAAGACACAAACAACCATTAAATTAAAATACATTCCATTAACCATTTATTGAATTATAGTGCAGAAAATTCTAGCCATAGACAATAAAATTCAAATACAACAACACACAGATAACCTATAATTTTCCCTGGAAACCCAAACGGGAAAACCAACGGGAAAACGGGACTTCACCCCTGCGTGAAGTCCTCCTCCTTCTGTCCAAGTTGATATATTCCTCCAAATCATCCAAGTACTCAAGAGAAAACTCATCAACTGAAGGTATTGAAACTTCCTCACCCAGATCCATGATCATGGGAGGCTCAAAAAGTTTCAAGTTTTCCACGTTTAAAACTGATTAGATTTGTATATAAGGTGGACGATCTAGACGAAAAGCATTGGTACCACTTTTCTCCAAAATAGTGAAGGGTCCATAAGGGATGGGCTTGAGTTTCTTTCCTTCACCCTTCAATATCTCCTTGTTGATGTGAAGCTATACTTGTTCTCCAACCCGGAACTGATGATCAACCCTGTTTTTTTCATGTCAAGCTTTATATTGTGCTTGAGTTTTCCCCAACTTTTCCCTGACTTCTTATTTTTCTTGTTGGATCCTCTGAATGAAATTGCAGGAAATGTATTAATTTCTTTATTCATTTGAATCGACATCTCTCCCATACATCAAGTCTAAAGGAACTTTAGGACAATACCCAAAACATGTCTCAAAAGGAGAAAACTGAGTGGAGGAATGTAAGGCTATATTGTAACCATGTTGTACATAGGGTATCTATTTATCCCATAACTTAGGGTTCTTGTTGCAGTAGCCTCAAACCAAAAGTACCACTATTCGGGTAACAACCTCTATCTGTTCGTCAGTCTGTGGATGGAAAGTTGTGCTTCTCTTCAACTTGGTGTCCATCATTCTCCATAATCTTGTCCAAAAATCCCCAAGGAATTGAGTATCTCGATCTGAAATAATGCATGTGGGTAACCGAAAGTGAACCCAAACATACTGAAAGAAGTGATTAGCATTCTGCTCAGCAATAATTTTCTTTTTTCATGGCATTAAGATACACATCTTGTTGAACCTATCCAAAACATACTAATAGTCATGACCCCTTTTCGAAATTGGTAAACGCCCTACAAAATCCATGGAGATACTTTCCAATGGATGGGATGGAACAGAAAGTGGTGAGTATAGCCCTAGTTTTCTATTAGTGGGCTTACAAGTAGAAAACATCACACACCCCTTTACATATTTAGTTACAATTTCTTTCATCTCAGGCCAGTAACAAAACCTCTGCAGATAAGCCATAGTTTTTCCTACCCCAAAATTTCCAGACACAAGAGAACTGTGATCTTCTTGTATTACATGGACTCGTTCACTTATACAAATACATATCTTTCCAACATGGTAGAGTAGTTTTCCCTGTAGATAATAGTTCTCTACCTATGCACCATGGGTTAGCTTCTCAATTACTTCTTTAAAATATTCATCAATGGCATATTGTTCCACATAGCTATTATGAGATAAATAAGCATTCTTCAAAATAATAAAAGAAACAATAGGAGGTCTAGAAAGCATATCAACTACCTTGTTACTTGTACCCTTTTTGTATTTGATTACCAAATAAAATTGTTGAAGAAAACCCATCCATCTATAATGTCGATGTTGTTGCATCTTGGTTTGTGCTTGGAGATACTGTAAGGGTTGATGATCTGTATGTATGAATGTTTCCTTCCCTAACAAGTAGTGCNCACTACTTGTTAGGGAAGGAAACATTCATACATACAGATCATCAACCCTTACAGTATCTGTATGTATGAATGTTTCCTTCCCTAACAAGTAGTGCTTATATTTATTTACTCTTTGAACTAATGAATACAACTTTTTATCATGTGTAGGATAGTTAAAAACAACTTGGTTAAAAGTTTCAGAGAGGTAACAGATAGGCTTACGATATTGCATCAATACTACACCCATGGCGTACCCGTTGGCATCTGTCTCAATCTCGAAAGTCTGTTGAATATTCGACAGTGCTAAGACTGGTGCAGTACTGATCTTTTCCTTCAAAGTGTTGAAATATTTTTTTTTCTTTCCTCCCCACTGAAAAGTGTTCTTCACACTGGTTAAGCCATGCAAAGGAGCTTCTATAAAGGAGAATTTTTTAATGAATCTCCTCCAGTACTAGACTACACCTAAGAAGATCTATATTTTGGTTACACTTTTGGGCTCAGGCCAATTTACCATTACATCAATCTCGGAAGGATCAATTTTTAATTGTCCTCCTCCTACAATATGACCTAAGTATATAAGTGTAGTCTTACCAAATTCACATTTGGACAATTTTACATACAACGTTTCCCTTTTCAAATTATCCAATACTTTCTTTACATGCCTTACATGTTCATCCCAAATCCCACTAAATATAAGAATGTTGTCTAAATATACAATCAAAAAATCATCTAGAAATGTCATGAATACATTATTCATCACACACATGAAGGTTGTCGAAGCATTACAAATCCCAAACGGCATAACTAACCACTTAAACAATCCGTGTTTGTTTTTAAAGGAAGTTTTCCATGCATCTTGTTCTCCAACCCTAATCTGATGGTATCCACTCCACATATCCAACTTAGTGAAATAAACAACATTCTTTAATTGATCAAGTAAATCATCTATACGAGGAAGAGGGTATTGATTTTTTACAGTGATTTTATTTAAGGCTCGGTAATCGACACACATCCACCATGTGCCATCCTTCTTTGGCACCATCACGATTGAAGAACCACAAGGATATGAGATGGGCATGATGACCCCTTGATCCAATAATCCTTGTACCTTATTTTTTATCTCTGTCATCTCTACAACTGACATCCTGTACATGCCCATATTAGGAAGAGGAGAATCAGGTTGAAGATGTATTTCATGTTGGATTTCCCTCTTAGGAGGTAATCCATCCAGTTCCTAGAAAATATCATCATACTTATAAACAATATCAATTAATTCTTTCTTATGAGAAGGATCACATCCTTGAAAAGTGTCAAATGTTCTGAAATCCTTTTCCCTTATGACCATGAGTACATATTTCTTATTAGTGTTTATGAGTCTCTTCATCTATCCTACACTAACAAGTGTTGTGTTTACCCTCATGTTGTGGGATCTAATAATATATTCCAGTCCCCCTTTATTAAGGTGATATTTTTTCTCATGACGAAAGAAGACTGCTTTTCTATCATAAAGATAAGGACTCCCCAACACTATGCCACATATATCAAGTGATACAACATCCAAATCCACTTCATCAATCAAATTTGAAGCAATAGAAAATCTGACCCCACATTGTTTGGTGACATTAAGTTTTGCTTTATCACATACCCAACCAAGAGGAAAAGTTTTTAGATGTGGTTTAGTTTCAAGACCCATCTTTTTTACAAGTGCTTCTGATATCAAGTTTACTTGGGAACCCAGATCAAATAATGTATCTATATTAATGTGTTTATATACAACTCTTATATGAAATAATTCATTCCTCTTTCTTTCATCATCATGACATTCATTATTGTAATTTGAACTAGCATGAAGGGAATCTTTACCTTGTACTCCAACCGCTATGATATTTCCTTTGTCTCCTTAATCAGAAGCAAGATCTTGTTGCACTGTAGCAACTGTCTTTGTCTTCCCCTTTCCACCAAATTGTTTCGGTCTCTTCTCTGGATGTAGTTTCCAATAGTGTTCATCATCGTGACCATTATTCTTGCAATGAGTGAATATGGATTTCCTTATTCTCTCTTTACAGTTGTGGTCTTTTTGTCCTTCCTTTTAAGCTTCTTAAACTACTTATGTGGGAGATTGGAAGGTTTCTTTTTGGGATCTTCTTGAACATGCTTTCCCCTATTCTCAAGGTGAGTTCCTTGCACACAAACATCATCAAGACTGGTGGGGTTAAAAAATAGTAAAGTATGACGAATATAACTATGAAGTGTGCCAATATTATTCATTAAAGTTTCATAAGAATCCAAGGGAATGTTTAATGCAAGAGATTTCTTCCTAAATTCTTCCATGAAACTTTGTACAGTTTCAAATTTACTTTTTCTTAAAGTTTTCCATTCCATCATTGCTTTATGTAAATAACCCAATGGATAAAATTGCTTCCTTATCGCTGATTTAAATTTCGATCATGAGGAAAGAATATTACCACACTTACTTATGTCATGAAGTTTGCTCTCCCACCATATGAGAGTGGTGCCTTCCAATCGAAGAGAAGCCAATTTCACTTTAACTTCCTCTTTATCAATTTGTTGAACATGAAAATACGTTTCAATCTGTCAGATCCAATTATCTATCTTTTCATGATTAACATCTCCATTAAACATAGGTAAATCAAATTTAAAATCAAGTTTTAATAATGGTTTCTTAAAAGAAATTTTATGGCTAGAATGATGAGAATGATGAGAATGCTCAGATGAAGAAGAGATAGAACTTGATGGTGAAGATGGAGGGTCAGGAGGGTCTCCTCTAGCCCATTGATTCACTGAAGCATTATCATCTTCATGTGCTTCCTTTGTCTTCCCTTTCTTCTTCATCCTCTTCTTGTAGTCTCCATACATTCCCTTGACCATTTCTGACATGCGATAAAAGACCATATGGAATTTTTTCTCCTATTCATCATGCTTGTCCTCTCCGACCATTTTCTTCCTTCAGGATGCACGAACAACTTCGTGAATGAAATTATTAAGAATTCCTTCACTATGTTTATTCTTGGCCCTAGTAAGCATTCGCACTCAACCATTCAAGTCAAATATGATTGCTCTGATACCAACATGATCCAGGACCTTTTCATCGATGTGACTTATAAATAATTGTATTAAATAAACATAAATTAAAGTGCACCACAAAGAAGGAAAAGCTCAATAATGAAGAGACATAAGCATGTAATTTGAACACAAAAAATTGATAATGGAGTTCGTCCCTTGTGGACTACGTCTCCAGATCCTGCTCTCAAATGGGTAGGCTTTTTTATAAACTTAGAAAAAGAATTTGGAAAATACATAAGTATACCTAATTATGGAGTTAAGTTGCAGAAGATTTTCTCAGATCAGAATACAAACAACACGACTCAATCCATGGCATCAAATTACACAAAACAAATTGTCTCCACGCCTCAATCTAAGTTTGGCCCTTCTAGGCCCTTAATGAATTTTGCCTCGGTTTATATGCATGCACTTGCAATTAATTTATGGGAAAATTTATCGAAAATTGTACCCTTTACGTACGATCGTGCCCTGGTATGACCTCGAACTCTGTAGACTTGGATTCTTAAGTACAAATGGAGGGCGAATGTACCAAAATAGTCGTTAGGATAGTTGGTTGGCAGAGTTATATTAAAAGGATAATGGTTGGGGGAGGTCATGGGGTCAAGCCCATGGGCCTCCCCTTTTTGGCACTTTCTTACAACACACACACATAGACACACACACACACACACACACAGATATATATATATATATATATATAGTGTTAACCATCGCCAATTTTGGAGTCACGTTTAGATTTGTCGGAGTTGGATTATAACGAAGGTTGGCCACCAGATTTGGCGGGACCTCCACTAGATTTTTTGGGCCACCTATTTTATTTTTGAAATTTTGGTTGTGGGCCCTCATTGGTCATTTTCCCACTACCATGTGGTAGCCAAACATTATCCCACGTCATTCACCTATACAGTCACCCTACCATGTCACCTACCTACCACATGATCTTGCCACGTATGGTATGGATGTCACATGTCTGCCACATCCTGTACAACCTGCCACATGGTTGTATGGAATGCTACATGACACTTCCTCATTCGTCCACATGTTGACCTGAAAATGTTGAAAATGAGTGACACATGGCATCCTCTGGTGCTACCACGTCACGATGATGAAGTCATACTGACATCAACATGACATGTGTCATCCTCTGTGTGTGCCATGTACACTGTACGAATGCTGAAATAATCTATATTGATGCTAACATTAGCAATATAGATGCTGACTCATCACTATTGAGTGGGCTAGGTTGACCAAAACTTTGACCATGAATATCTTTTGATCCATAACTCTGTTTTATGAGTCATTTACGTCGTTGGAAATCTTGTGACGCGCTTTCACGATGATGCCAATTTCACTGAGTTTTGAGGACTTTGAAGTTTTTCCCTTTCTTTGTCTGTTGAGGCCACTCTGAGCTTCCTGAGTTGCTTCTGCGAATTCTGAGTTATCCTTAGTCTTCTCTAGATCCTTTTTGGATCTACCAAGGTCACTTCATCCCAGCTATGCCTCTTCACCTAGAACATACCCATACTACATTATGGGATACTAGTGAGTTACACTCCTACTCTAGTGCAACTCTTGCATACTTACACATTTGTTAACTGCTTAAAACTTGGTCATATTTAATCATACATCCATGAGAAACCAAGAGAAATGTGGAACAAAAAAAATACAAACACAAATATAGTGTGGGAGACAAGAACCATGCCTAACACCCGACTAATTCTTCATCATTGTGAAATAGATACAACATGAGCACTACCAGCTCAATTTACAACAAGGTAGAGTCAAACAACTCACCTCAACTCACCAAGACACTCATACATAGATCATCACCAAGACTATCCATCCCAATTGTCCCTGCATCCACATGTGTTGCACCTCATATTTTCCCCCAACTACAGACTTATTGTCTCTTTATTTCCAAAGACTTTGTCTCATCATTTTTGCAGACTTCATCGATTTTAGTTCTTCCTCACACATGCCTCCAATAAACTTGTGTTTCGTGATTTAACCAAAATATTCCCAAGAGAAACTAGGCCATATTTGTCTAGTGAATGCACCTCAAGTCAGCACAAGTCCTCCCAAGTGGAGGGACTTGTCTCCTTAAGTGAGCTTGCCCTCTTCATCTCCCTCATAATCACATAGATATGTTTCTCTCCTTCAAGTTCTGCCAAGCTACCTTCTTTGGTTGTGTGCCCTTCCTCTTATATGAACTCCAAGGGTCACTTGTGTGAAACTCCATGTCTCTTCAGTGTGTCACGCCCCTTTGTGAATTGTCACACTAAATTGACCATCGCACTCCTTCGTATACCAAGTGCACCCATCTAGCCAACACACCCATCAACCAACATGTGTCTTGGGCCGACATACCATCTAACTAATTCATCGTCTTGGGTGCACACTCTATTTAGGTGAGGCAACCCAACTCTCCTAAGTGCACCCCCCATGCCTTAGCTGATTTTCCTTTGTTGGTGGAGAACCCAAGTCATGCCTTCAACCCTTCATCAAACTATTTGTCATTTGACTTGTGTCACAAAGAAACTTGGGTGGAGTCACCCCTTGGCTTGTCTTATACCCAAGGAACAACAACTCTCGCCTATATGAAGAGTTTTGTCTCCTCATTTGCATCGAGTGTCCTACCTGCCTGATTTCCTTTGTTTCAGTTTGTGGTGGAAGTGTGCGCACTCGGGCTTGGCACCACAGGTCTTACAATTAAGATAAATGAAAATTAAGAAAGTATAAGGAGTCGATAAAACATAATCTAAAATATCAAAATTATCTTTCTGTCAAACGAATTTTTCATCTTTGTTACACTAAAAGGGTTGATGATGTGCATACACTCACATTGAATTAGAAAATAAAATTTCAAAGTAAACCAAGTAATTCCTTACCTTTTTAAAAATAGGATGAACAAAATTTGGTTTTAATGAATGTTAAATGCCATCATCATCAAAATTTATGTACATTATATTATCTATTTAATTATAATTAAATTGAAAATAGTGTGTGTGTGTGTGTGTGTGTGTGTGTGTGTGTGTGTGTGTGTATCGTACAATATTAATGTTATATCAATATGTTTAATAACATGGTTAAGAACATGAGTTTCCTCCTAAGAGGTCATAAGTTCAAATAGAGAGGGGGGTATGTTATACATACCTCTGTAGACTTTAACTGTCAAACAATTGTGCATAGGGGTTCCCTTGTCCCACGAACAAGGGGGTCTCATACAACAATTTGGTGTTTGATATGACCTTAAAATTATATTATTATGATGATGATGATTATGAACATCCCCTGAGACCAAAATTGGTCTACTAGACCTTAATAAAATAAAGAGATAACTTGGATTTCTTTAAAATGTTATTTTGATGCTTGAAAAGCATGAAGAGAAGCGTTCCAATATCACTAAATTTTTGATGACTTAGAAGGTTAGGAAGTTTTGTATTGTGACAAATATTTTTAAATTGGGATCTAATTTGGGTATATGCGGGGTGTTCTAGGATAAAGCGTTTTTCATATTCAACCCTCTTGGTGTCACAAATGTGACAAATTATTTCTTACCATGGTGTTTTGGGGATTTCCCAATGCCCATTTTCTTTCTTTCCATGGTGTTTTGGGGATTTCATAATGCCCAGTTTCATTATGTAGCTCTTAAGAATTAGTTCTTATTTTAGCAATATTGGTTCTCTTCCTTATGCTAGTCAAAGAAAAGAGACACTTTTGATCTTCAAGGTTAGGGTTAACCACCTCCTTATAATATCTTAATTTTCTTTTATCCTATAATTTTTTATCGCGCCATAGATTTTCCTTAAATTTATCTTGTACAATTTTTTAAATATCATCAGTATTCTACAAAATAACTTCTTCTTTTATACCCCAATGATTTAACCAAGACTTGGCATCATTATGCCATCCCCACTTGAATTGTTGGTGATTTTGGCTAGAGTCTGAAGCAATTTTGGGGAGCCTCTCATTATCCATTTCGTTTATCTTGTTTTTGTACATTAAGTACCTAATCATAGTTGTTATCTCAATGGGGGAAATGCTCACTTCGATTAGGAGGATAGGATAGGGTGTACAGCCTTTATTTTTAAGATTACAAGTTATAAATATTTTTGGATATGCTCTATCCTTCGAGAGATACTGCAGCCCCAAACTTCATTTACATGTAATCTAACAGGAGTGACAAGAGTCTCAAAGAGGATATTTTTTTTATCCCATAGCCAAAGGTCTACTAATTTACAATTATTTTCAAGGCCATAATAATCTTTCCACCCTCCATTTCCTTTACTCAATGTTATAGTTCCAATTGAGTTTGTGATGAATATTAATTTCAATATACTTGTAGGAATGCATGCCATCCAAGATATTATTATCATATACAAAATTATCGTAGGTGATCTTGTTGGATTTAATGATTAGAACCTTTGTTTTTTTAGTGTTCATAAACATATATATAGGTTACCTTGTTCTCCTAAAATTTGGTTTCTTCCTTAAATATGAGAAGTGAATCTGCTCGAATCGTTGGATACTTAATCTCTCTTATGTAGTTCTAAATCCAAAATTATAATGGACAAACAAAAAAATAAAAAAATAAAAATATTTTATTTATATATTTGGGGTGAGGGAATGATGTACATTGACTCTCCCAAAATATCACAAAGAAAATTCCATGGCTACCCCCTCCTATCGCTCTCACAGGAGGGGGGCCACCATCACATTTTTTGTTTGTTTGTTATATATATATAATTTTGTTTATAATTTTTTTTTTTTAATTTGGTATTAAATAGTTTTTATTTTTTGTTTTTTAAGTTTTTATTCGGTATTTTTTTAGTATTTGTTTATTTTATTTTTATATGTTTATTTATTTTTTTAATTTTTCTTGTATTTATTTATTTATTTTTTTTTAATTTAACATATTTAAAAAAACAAATTAAATGTATTTTTTTTTCATATTTAAAAAATAAATATTTTCTATCTTTATTAAAAGAGTTGTTATTTTCTTCTGGAAGAATTGAAAACCATGCTAGGATCGTACTCGCATGACACAGGGTTCATTCTTACTTCTACCACTATAACCTCCAATTGTAACCACACATGCCCCAAGAACAACACACGAGGAGTTCAAGGTTTCAATCCAATGACCTCACATAACAGAGTTCCTTAACAGTGCACTCTGTCACTAACCAATATACACCCCAGTGGATTTTTTTTAATTTAAAATTTTAATTAATTAATTAATTTATAAATATTTAAAAAGAAAATCATGTTTTTTTATTGCTCATGGGTTTTCCCTTTTTTTTTTTTGTTTTTTCTCTTTTTAGTTTTATTTTTTTGTTTTTTATGATTATTTGCAAACAAATCTGAGCTTTTGGTTCATGGTTTCTAGAATACTACAATTTAAACCTCACCCCCCAAAAAGAGGGTGTTATTTATAACACTCCTTTTTTATTTTGCAATTGGTCTTAAGATTTTGGTTCTAAGGGTACCATCTGTCAAGGTCACAATTCAAAAAAAAAATGCAATTTTATCCCTAGAAAAAAAGGGGGCTACTACTAAGAGTACCACCTTTATATTCAATGGTCGATTTTCAGAGTTTGGTTGCAATAGTACCAATTTTCAGGTCACAAGGTTACAAAGAAGTTGTAGTTTTAACCTTGAAAATGAAAAATGGTGTTGTTGTTAGCATCACTTTTCAATTTGAGGGTTGGTTTTAAGGTTTTTTTTGACAACATTACAATGTTATTAAGGCCACGATTATAAAAAGTGGTAATTTTGAACTTGTAGAAAAATGGGTGCCACCAGTAGCACCACTTTTTGAAATGGGGTAAAATTTGCCACTAAATGCAACCTCTAAAAATTGAGAATTTTGAAGGGTTCTTTTCAAGTTGGTAACTATGTTTCACTCGTGCAATTAAGGTTGGGGTCTACTTCATCCACATATCGAAAAAATCAAATGAGAAATAGAAAAAAAAATTATATTGGAGATACATAATAATTTTGGCTGTGATCACATGACACTGTCACGTCAATGATCTAATGCTCCAATAATTTTCCTCATCAATCAACAATTGTCAACAATTCACTTTTTCACTTTTCTAGACTTGGAAAATTTGGTGAAACTCATTATGTTTCAAATTGTAATGATACACAAGTTATCACTAGAACAATGTTTTCCAAAATAATTGATGATATCTAGTCTTGACTTAGAAAAAACTTCACAATTGCTTTCTCCGGATGCTTTTCCTCCATTTACTCTTTCAAAAAATCTGAAAAATTCTTTGAAATAGTGGATTCTGACTTATTTCTTCAATTATGTGCAATACCCCCTGGAATTTCACCAAATGCTCAGATTAGTTTTATTGTGCCTAGAATTATTCCTTACTATCCAAATTTCATACTCAACTAAGCTACTACCAGTGAGTACCATCTTGTTCTTTAAAAACTACTCTTCTTCAATTTCCAATATTCTAGAGAAGAATTGACAATTATTCCCTCAATAAAACTTTTTTAGATACCATTACCACAGAGTTGTTGATCTCCTTTATTATCAAGGGAAAATGACCAACATTGAGAGAAAATATTGCGGGGAACAAGAAAGACTCTCCACGTTTTTATAGAGGTCCACTACTCCTCTTTCTTGATATATGGAAGATTATTCTTATGAATTTAGATGCATGCAATAGAAAATTTATTTGGTATTTGTTATATTATTTTTTCTACCAACCCCACACGGGGGGGTAACAAGGGAGATTTAATTCCCCCTGTCTGATAGGTTTCAAGGGGTAGAGCCCCCCAAAACAATTGGAGGTATTTTACACTTGTCTTTAGTGATTTTCAACACTCAACTTTCTCACATGGTTTTCTAACTTCGTTTAAGGAATTAGGGTTGTATACTAATTTGCTTCAATGGATTAGGGGTTTTGGATGTCTCAAGATCCTATATAGATAGTATTGTAAAAAATGAATATGAAGGATGAATAAAAATTAGAGGTGTGGCTCTAAGAAGGTTGTTTTTTTACCTGGTTTGGGTTTCCAGTGTTAAATTTTATGTATATGTGTGATTGAAATTATGTTTTTTTCTATTTATTAATAATAATTGTGTGCATTTCATTACCATAAAAGGTTTAAACTTACAAAACCCCAATGAATATTCCAATAAAATTCCTATATATAAAAATCCTATATACAAATGCACAAACTCTTATATACAGATGTACTTGTCAAGCACATTATCTCATTCAACAAAATGAAATAAATATGTCTGCTAAGATTTGTATCTAAAGGGTTTGGAGTCTGATTTCAATAGATATTATGTCATCCTTTTAAAATAAAGTGAACCACGAATCAACTATAACTTTTCAAGATGAAATATATTAAAAAGAAGGACGTGTCATCAAATAAATGTAATGGAATTATATGTTAATATAAAATGAGTTTGTAAAGCATCATCTATTCAATAATCCATTGATAAATCACCACACATATTCATAAAAACAAGATGTCACTTGAATAATTCTTTGTGGCATAACTTAATAATAATATCCCAAATGTAACAAGTTTAACAATGTCTGAAGCAAGAGGGTTGGAAGAACCTCAATAATCTCTCAATGACAATTAGATAAAATAAAATAAACTACATTTGTTTTCTACAAGAAGGGATTTATCTCCTCTGGTCCTAGAATACCATGAAAAATGACTCGAAGAATTTATAGAAAGAGTTGATCAGATCCACATCTTCTAGTTCAAAACATACTTGGAAAAATTGATGGAAAGAATAAAGCAGAAGAAAACATGAGGGAGAAACTTAAGAATTTCAATTCACAGAATCTTGGAAAGACAAAAATGGCTTCCAATAAGAATCCACCACTGCAAGAACTCTTGACTGTTGACCCCTTGAATATGCTTCTCTTCTTATTTTAGAATATTTTATTCATATTCTTGAAGATTTTTTAGGGTTAGGGTTTGGGATTTATTTTTCCCTTTTTAAATGTGAACTTAGATATTCATGCCTCCAATTGGGACCCACTTTATACGTTCATAAATTTCTTTTAATAAACCATTTTCCAAAATAGTTTGTTTCCAAGATAGAAATAGTCATGACTATATTTTTATTTTTAGTTAATGATAACTATCATTCTAACCATGGAAACCATTCACAAATTTTTCTTCATGTATTATTATTTCCAATAAGCTCTCATTTTCTCAATTTGGACATTGGGAGGAAAAGCTATGGCCTTTGGAGGATAGACACTTAGAAATTGTTGATCTATTCTCCACATGAACTTTGGCCTTTGATTTGCAAATACACCTTATTTATCCCACATGCATTGTGGGAAATCTCTCATATCATGTTTATAAACTAATGACATCCCATATGTTTTTTTTTTTTTAAGTAGAGAGAGATCCATGGAACCCTTGGTATCTTATGCGCGATGCAACTTTTGGTTTCTGCGTCAATGCTCAAACATCATGCCAAGCCATTGTTAAGTAATTTGTGTCCAACTCATACCATCCAAGTGTCACCCAGGGATAGTTCTAATTCACTTCCATGTGTCCACATGTGATAGGTCGACTTAATTGCACGTGTTGAAATACCCCAAATAAAGGGGGAGGGGAATTAAACTTAGAAAAATAAATAAGAAATAATTAAGTGCTTGTAGAACAACAAGTGTGAAGAGAAAAATGTGTGTGGAGAATATGAGTATGTGTAGAAATAGGAATGTATTGAATCTCCACACAAAGTATGAAATATCTGCACAATAAAACTGAGTAAAACTTGGAAAATAAACTAGGTGTTGAAATATCTTGTGGAAAAATAGTTCATCTGCAGAGGTAGGGTTGTGTAAAAAAAGGGTATATCGGGGGGAATATCCACACAATACAAATCATAAAAAATGACTAAGTGTGAAATTGTTGACTGAAGTAAATAGTAAAAAGTGAACTAAAAGTGACTAAGTATGGAGAGTGAAGTAAGGAGTGTGTAAGAAAAGCCAATATGGAGAGATGGAAAATGGAAAATGGAAAATAATTAAGTATGGAAATGGATGGAAATGAAAAATAGAAATGGACTAAGTATGGAGTATGAAAAATATAAATGGATTAAGTATGTTCTATGGAGAGTGAGGAAAATGAACAAATATGAGATTAAGTGGTACAATTTGAGGAATGTAGAGGAAAAAATGGAGGTTGATGAGGGATGGTACATGAAGAGGAATGAGAGTGTTGGGATATCTACATGGGATTTAACTCGTAAATTGGCTAAGTATGGGGCAATAGTGTATAGAGAACGTGGTAAATGACTAAGTGTTGGGGTATTTCAAAAGATGGAGAAAATGGACAATATCTTGGGCATATGAACTCTCTCTTTTATTCTGTAAAATGTTGGAAAAATATGAGACATAAGTAGATTCAATGAGAATATGGACACAATATTTTTCCTTCATTTTAGTATATTTTAATTGTGTTATATTTTTTTCAAAAGAGAAACCATCATCATTGGCATTTCGTGAAGAAGAACTGTAATACTGAAACTAATTATGAATCCTTAAAACATGCTGGGTCTTCATGATCAATAGGTGGAGTTTATTTGGCACTTTCCAAATTCAAAAATTTTGGTCTCAATTTTAAAGAGGCATAGGCTAAAATATGCACCCCAATCACCTAGTTGATCGGTGTCAAGAAAACACATCAAAAGGAGTCCACCAAAATTTCATCTCCATCATAGTTCATATGCACAAGTTATGGCCAAAAGTAGAAATTCACTGCAAATGTGTTTTTAATGTTTCTTATGCTAATGTAGAATGACAAGTGTACACAAAAATCTTACATGTCTTCCTATGGAATAACCATGCCACCCTCTAATCCTACTCATGTATCATTTTCCTCATGTAACGTGTCCCTTAATCTGTCTTCTTCTATGATGTCCCACATTCTATCTCATCTTCCGATGTGGATGTGGAATTCCTTATACCATACTCATTTCCCCACACCTTGGGTTTGTAATATTTATTTTGCATACCAACAATACTCATTTCCCCACAACTTGTTTTTGTAATCTTTATTATGCATGTCTATGTGGATACATAATCCCTTGGACTATGCACTATGGTCCACACCCCACATCTCTACATCCTCTATTACTATGTAGATGGAGAAGAACCCTACCACTCTCCATTGCTACAAAATCTATATGTTTCATATTGCATGCATATGAATATGCATGAGCCCATTCATTGTGCATTATCCACATTCTACATTATTATGTGGATGTATAAGCACTCTACTAGTCTTCGTTGTTTCCCTCTCTGCATCCTACATCCTCCACATCTTACATTATACATGGCTATGTAAATGTGAAATACCATGCATTATTTAGTATGTTCTACACCCATACATCTCTGCATCCCACATTTCACATGCCTATGTAAATGTGGAAGCACTCTACATTTCTCTGTTACTCCCTGCTTTGCATTCTCCATCTCAGATGTCACATGGATGTAGAAGATTGTTCAAATTCTATTATGACCATGTGTTATTCATAATCAAAGGAAAACCCACCATTAAAATCATGAAATATTACACAACATCGATTTGAGTTCAACCCCAAACGTTCACACACATGCTTGAACCTATTTTTTCCTAAACTCCTCATGCTATTTTCTTAAACACTTGTCCTATGAGAACCATTTCTCTTATAAGAAAACCATTCCAACCCATATAGCTCCAATGTTGAAACTAGAAAATATGTTACCATATTACAACATGTCTAACCACCTTCGCACTACATTTGAGTAAATACAGTACTCCAAAAACCATCCAAATTGATATGATACAAGTTTTTAATATGCCTAGTTTCACAATTAAGATTTGATAAACACTACACGATACAAATTATAAGAAAACATAACTAAGTAGTGAAAATAATATTAACTGTTCATCCATGTTAAAACATAAAAAATATTTTCTAGTCATACACAGAATTTGAACATCTGGTACATGGAAAATTATAGAAGGATATGTATAGAATCTTTTCCCATGCAAAATAATTACATTCTTCACAATTATGGCATATTTTTTTATACACACAAATCTAAAAATCAATGAGCCTTCAATGATAGACTAGGAAATCGACAAGCAAGTATTTCCTAACACAAAGGACTTGGCACCAAAAACTTAGGAAAAGTTAGTACATAATATATTTTGTAGAAGACATTTATAACAACTCGATGGGGAAAAAATTAATTCTAGAAGTTTGGGTTGAAAGGACAACTTCTAGGCAATGCCAAGTAGTACTCCAAAGAGAAGGTAAAGGGAAAAATTCCTCACCTCCTTGAGTAAAATATTTTATAGACAAAAGCCTCCCAAAATAGGGAAGCATAATATGAAGTGGATCATTATATTATTTGTCATATTTTTTGGTACATTTAAAATCAAAAAGTTAGTTCTATTGACTTGTACTGACCATTTTAGGGAGTCATGTTTTGGTGATTTAGGGTCTTCAAACTTTTAGAGCATGTTTGGTGTATTAAATGGATTTTTTTTGGTCCAAAACTATGGGAATATGGTTCTCATCCTATTGACATTGTTGTAGACATTGAGAGCTCCACTATAACATCACTTGATTCAATGTTCATATGAGGAAGTTATGCCCCCCACAAGTTTACCTATGCTTTTGACCACCATGGTATTGAGTGGATGCCATGTCAGATCCAATTACTCATAAATACAAAACAAGTCAGTGGAATTTAAATAAGATTCTAAAGAGTTCAATTCTCTAATCGTAATTTAGATTTCATGCATGCAAAAACCCTAATACAGGTTAGCTGCTAGGAAACAAAGGGTTTATATTATTATCATATCGATTTACTGATCCATAGTTGAATAGAGAAAGGCAGTGAGATATTGGATTAGAACATAGGAACTAGAAAACCCTCTAGCAACCAGTAATGGAGTGGGATATTGCATCAGAACATAGGAAGTAGAAGATGAGTGGGATATTGGATCAGAACATATGAAGTAGAAGACCCTGTAGCAGCCATACTCGCCATACTGTTAATGAAAATGAATACTAATTTCACCTTTATTTGTATTTACATTTCATATCTAATAAGAAAATGTGCAAGACATACTCCTCACCTTCTAGCCATTATGGGGTTTCCAAGGGTAGATCTAGTCCTTATTGTGTGGATGGTGTGGTATTTGTTTTAGCTTAATTTATTTCACTATCAAATTATTTCAATGTTTTGTGTGCTAAATTATTAGATATTAATCTTAAGTAAAATATTGTATAAAATTGTAATCTTTGTTGGGATAAATTATTCCAATTCAATATATTTAGGATAAATCAATATAAACAGTAAATGAAAAAAAAAAAAAAAAAATGAGTTATGACATCTTTGGTTTTGGATATTGAAAATTTAAAAAAAAATCATTAACATTGAGATAATTTTGAAAGACAGACCATGCCACTAAGAGCAATTATTTCAATCGTTCCTACAATGAAATGGTCAAAGAAAAATAAAACATTAGTTATTGACAACAATATAGATCATAAAAAACATTAATATTGCTCTATATTTTTGACAAAGATAGAACATATGTGCAAGATTTCAATGGTTTTGTTCAACGATTTTGTTTAATTAAGAGACAACCTATGGAGAGATAATTCGGTTTTTTTAAGGATCCATATGTCCCCTAGTGCGTTAGGAAAAAATTGAACCATAAAATATTTAAGTGAATTGCATCTTGATCAACTATAGTGAATGAACGGGTGCAAACTCTATATGGATATTTCATTCAACAAAGAGAATCAAGAAAATTATTTAGGTGTTGAGTTTACAACTGCGGACCAAATTGTTGATAATGTGGAAGAAGTCATGATTTTGGAGATTAGGCAACAATGTTTTAGTAGTTGGTTTATTTACTCTGATGGGGTGAGTTGTTGAATGAAATATGATGTTTACCATAAGATTAAGGGCTATTAACATTGTCCATTTTCATTTACCTTGGTATACCTTTATATACGAAGGTATATGAACAAAGCAAATAGTCTATTAACATATTATGTTTTCTTTAATATATTTTTCTATCCCACCTTTTATAATAATAATAATAATAATAATAATAATAATAATAATAATAATAATAATTTATTTTTAAGGTCACGGCCAAGCCACATCAAATTGGTGTATGAGACCCCCCTTGTTTGTGGGAAAAGGGACCTGTATGAGACCCCCTTGTTTGTGGGACAAGGGACCCCCCTTGACCCAACGATTTGACTGGTAAAGTTTACAGAGGTATGCATACACTACCCCCCTTTTGGATTTGAACTTGTGACATCTTAAGAGGAAACACATGTTCTTAACCATTAGGCCCACATGTTTTTTCTAATATATGAGGAATATATTAGAGAAATATATTAGAGAAAACATAACATGTTATGTTTTTAGTATTAACAATAGGCTCTCAAATTACTCAGAAATAAATATGATATGCACAACTTTCAAACTAGGGAGCAGTAAACATGATATGGAAAACTTTGTTTTTGTATATGAGACTTATACACTCAGGGTTGCTTTGCCCTATTGTGTATTCATGAAATTCATATGTATGTTGTCTATTGCCACTGAAGCCGAGAAAATAAGTTGTACCAAAGAGAGGATGTGAGAGGCTAAGATTTCTCGTGAAGGGCCTCAAGGAATAGATGTTAGAGATAATGCTTACAACTATTGTAATTGTGAGATTCTACATTAACTATTTTTAGCTAATCAGATCCACTTTATTAGGATCTAGATTGCTAGGAGTCTGTGATCTGGATGCTATATATGTAACCTCCATTTGTCTATAAAACATGAATTGAATTGTGTTGTGTGCAATGGCTTCTCTCTTGATTTCCAAACTGGTATCTGAGCTTGGTTGGGATTAATCCCTCACGGGAGTGCCCAGAAAAATGAGAGATTAAGAGGTAGTATTCATTAGCTGTAAGAGTAGATTGATGTGAGTTTTATGTGTGTGTGTATTTGTTATTTTTGTTTATGTTTGCAAATCGTTGTGACAGAGAAAGAGTCACCGTAAAAGGTAGCTACAACTATCGTGGAGGAGAAACTCGTGTGACAGGTGGGAGCGTTGAGATGAGAGGTGCATTACCAGCATGAAGACCAATCAATCTGCGCATCACTGGAGGAAGGCTCGTAAGGAGGAGCCTGCCGTTATCTATTGCGTACGAGAAGGAGCCTGCACCACATGAGTTTTCTGTTGGGTAATAGATGCCCCATTCAACAATCACTACTTGTGAGATCCACTGCGTGTACCGTTGATCTATGAAGGAGTGAATCATCTCAGATATTCGTTGGAAACTTACACTCAGTGAAAAGAAGACAATCGACAAGAAAGAGCATATGTAGGCAAATGAAAAGGACCGCAGCAGAAGCACGGAGGACATGATTTGAGAATCATTGCAGATCTGAGTTAAGAAGAACAATCAGTTGCAAGATCCGTGTTGTGAGGGAAATTTGTTGCTTGATATATCTACATGCTAATCTTTCAAATCGTTGGTGGAGTCATCATGTTGCTCCTGCCAAAAGCTTATCATCTTCATATACTTGAATCTAGCGAAGAGATGAGTGCACAAAACAATGTGGAATCATTGTTTTTGCCGAAGAGGAAGCCAACACATCAGATGCATCCAAACATATGTTTTGCATCCTAATTGAATGTTCACGGCTGGGGTTGTTTCGATACACATATGCAAATGTGAAAGTGTGTTGAAGAAAAGAGTCTAATATTGCATTGTAGGATTTGCAATCGCCCTTCAATCTTTTCTATGTTAAAATCTCAGGCCTCTTGTTCGGTTGTTTGGTTATTTTGTTTGAAGTGTTGTGTAAATTATGCAGAACCAAATATAGAACATAGAGATGTCATTCAGGCTAGTGGTTCTTGAGGAACTTCGGTACCATATAAGAACACATTATTGGTTTGAGTATGTCAGCAAGTCTGTTAAATGCTAGAAGGTCTTGTTGTACTTCGATGCTCCAAGATAATCAGTTACGGGTTATCATTGTGTTGTTGAGTGTGTGTAAAAAGGTCATTTTGTAAGATCGATTACTGAATGTTTTAGTATCGAGACTATTCTTCGGGGTAGATTAGCATCATCGATCCTATAAATACTTCAAAGATGGTCGGAAGCAGTTGTATTTGTGTTGGATGAATTGGTAGATCGAAGATGATGGAGAGAAAGAGTGTGTCTATGAAGTTCAGAGATGGGTGTAATTACGTATGAGGACCAGTGAGACAGACATGACAAAATTTGTGTTGTAACCTTTTGTTATGTTTTGTAATTTGTGATTGTAATATTTGTAATGTAAGCATTAAGGGAGGGTGTTAGAGATAATGCTTACCACTATTG
>JASDQU010753653.1:0-37122 GCA_032191745.1 Picea mariana
GTAAACAAAAGATCAGCGATAACTCCCAGAGAAAAGATCATACGTTTGCAACGATAGAAGAAGGGTGCAGGATTACCTGGTGATACTCATGATCTCAACTGTATTATTGTATATAAACACAGCGAGGATGTAAATAAGGAGAAAATGGCAAATGAGAGGAACCAAATGATACTTGATGCATTCGAACAGCACCCATATCACTGTTGCAAGAAGCAGGGACACAGCCGATACCTTCTTATCTCTCCACATAAACACATCCGCAACTGGAAACCCTATAATCTCCACTTGTTAAAATCACAACATAACGCATTACATAATTGACTGACACACACATAAATAGAGATATATTCTCTCACACATATACTTATATATATTATAGGAACTAAGTACATACGTTTCCCCCTGCTAGGTGGAATTTTATGAATTGGGTTTTCTCTTCCAGACAGTCTACAGAATTTGGCCGAATTAGTATGGGAGGCGATTTGGTCCTCTAAATCGGAAGCCATGTGAGCCATGTGATTTTCTGAGTCACATAACGAGTCAGTAGTCCGGTCTTTGAATTATGATGCTATGTACTAGCATTGGGAAAAGTCACGTCCTTTAGATTTACAGCAGTCACGTCTTTATATTACAACAGTTTTTTTTAATTCATTTATGGTTAAGTTTAGTTATATTATTAATAATAATAATTTAATTTTAGGGTTACTTATAAGCTAGATATGAAATTGGTATATCAGAGTTCTTTGTTTATGGGATAAAGGAATTGTTAAAATTTATGAAGGTACACTCATTCTATTCCTTCTGAATTTGAACTTATGATTTTTTAGGAGGAAATACATGTTCTTAACCATTACACCTGCTCAAATTTATTCTACTCAATTATTTTCAATTATTACTTAATTTTAAGCACATAAATCTTCCATACGATTAACAAACTAGGAGTTCATGACAGCTTAATCCCGGACATGAAAAAGATTTGGCACTTATAGCCACAAGAAGTTATTTTCAAAGGCAGGATTCGCATATGGAGAAGAATGTTGCACTTAGGTTTAGGTTTGATATTCCAAGATTTCTCAAATATAACAATTTGCGACAAATACAAGCTATGATCAACAAAGGCTCAATTCAATTACCGCTTTTTTCTTTCACTAAATAGAACTTGCGAAAGAAACGAAGCATGGCAAGAAGTTGGAACTTTGTTGAGGACAATGCAAAGGACAAACTACTATTTATGTAGTGAACAATTTTTTTTTAATTAATTTGTTGGAATACTAGTTTTATTTTATATTTGGATTTTTTTTATAGAGATAGTAAATTATTAATCGAAGTTCAACTTGAGAGTTAATAAGAAATATTTTCACTATGTTATTTATTAGTGGCTGATATATGTTGTTGATTGACGCAATGTGAATACATTATAAAGTGGTTATTAACATTATAATGTGAAAAGTGGTTGATATAGGTCGATCAATGCAATGTGAGGATGTGTTTGTCACATTATAATGTGAACAACCACTTTATAATGTGCACAATGTGAGGATATGTTTGTCACATTATAATGTGAAAAACTTTATAATCTGAACAACCACTTTATAAAATTGGTTGATATACGACCTAATGTGAGAATATGTTTGTCGTATTGTGACGACAGGGATAGGTTCGTCACAATACGACATCTATTTATGTTCGTCACATTGTGACAAAAGGGCCATGTTAGCCACACTGCAATGTCCATTTATGTTCATCACATTGCAATTATGAGGCTATGTTCATCACATTGTGATGTATGTATATGTTCGTCACATTGCAACATTACTATGTTTGCGATGACATGGCAATGTTCATCACATTGTGATGTCATGGCTATTTTCATCACATTGTTACATCTGTGTATTTTCGTTATATTGTGATGATGAGACTATGTTTATCACATTGTGATGTTACTATGTTCAGCACATTGTGACATCCATTTATGTTCAGCACATTACAACGACACGACTATGTTTATCACATTGCGACATGATTGTGTTTGTTATGATCATAGTGCATTGTTCATCACATTGTGATGACAGGGATATGTTCTCCACATTCAGACATCTTTGGATTATGTTCATAAAATTGGGAGGTAGAGAAACGTTCGTTTCATTTCCACATGGGGTTGTGTACATGATATTGCGACAATGGATTGTGTTCATCCCATTGCAAAGTTTGGAAATGTTTGTCAAAATCCAACACCATGATGTGTGCATGATATTGCAATGTAAGGATATGTTCGTCACATTGTGATGAAGGGGCTATGTTTGTCATATTACGACGTCTATTTATGTTCGTCACATTTTCATGAAAATGCCATGTTAGTCACACTGCGATGTCCATTTATTTTCATCACATTGCAACAATGAGGCTATATTCATCACATTCTAATGTTTGTATATGTTCGTCACATTTCAACATCACTATGTTTGTAATGAAAGGGAAATGTTTGTCACATTGCGATGGCAGGGATATGTTCGTCAAATTGCTACATCTCTGTATGTTTGTTATATTGTGACAAAAAGGATATGTTTATCACATTGTGATGTCCATACATGTTTGTCACATTGCGATGTTACTGTGTTCATCACATTCTGACATCCATTTATGTTCAACACATTGCGATGACATGGCTATGTTCATCACATCGCAATGTCTATATATGTTTTTCATATTGCGAAGTGACTATGTTTGTGATGATAGGGAAGTGTTCGTGACATTGTGATGAAAAAGCTATGTTTGTCACATTGCAACATCTATGTATGTTTTTCAAATTGCAACGTTACTATGGTCATCACATTACGATGTCCATTTATGTTAATCACATTGCGACACTAGGTCTATGTTCATTACATTGTGATGTGTGTATATGTTTGTCAAATTGCAACATTACTATGTTTGTCATGATAGTTCTATGTTCATCAAATTGTGATGAAAAGGCTATGTTTCTCGAAATGTGATATTCCTTTATGTTCGTCACATTGTGAAGACACGACTATGTTCATCACATTGTGACGTTTATAAATGTTCATCACATTCTAACGTTACAATGTTTGGTAGATTGCAAGGTTACTGCGTTCAACACATTCCAATATTTGAAAATGTTTTTCACATTGCGACATCGGGATATGTGCATCACATTGCAATGTCAGGAAATGGTCGTCACATTGTGATGATAGGGCAATGTGTGGCACATTTCGACGTATTTTCATGTTCGAGAAATTAACATATGTTGGTCGCATGACAGGGTTTCTTTGTGTTTGACACATTATGAAAAGAAAGTTTTTCCGAAGTTTTTAAAAAATAATCTAAGTGTTTTCTTTGTGAAAAATATAGGAATGTTAAACTCATGCAATATATTACATAGAAGAAATATTAGAATCATACTTGTTCTAAGAAAATTAATAATATATGATCTTGAATTCATATAAAATTTATACATATTCTATAATTTCTAAATATTAAGAAAAATATTTTAAATAATAAGAAGAATACACAGTATTCAATATTCTATAATATATATTATATATAAGTTTTTAAGTCGACACTGTACAGCATGAATTTCATATACATATATAACAATTTCATGTAAAAATAATTAATATAAGATGAAAACCCCCAAGTCATTGATATTCAATGAATTTGCTATAAGGTTTGATTTAATTACACAAAAGTTACATTATGCAATTAGCATAGAAAAATTGTTGGTGGTGACACACCTACTCAGTAATTTACTCTAAAAGGTTTAAAGGTTTGTAGAGCGTAAAATGTTTAAAGGTTTGTAGAGCGTAAAAGGTTTAATAATTTGTAGAGAGTTCCTTTTTACTTCAATTAGTCAAAGTTGATTGACTTAGACTATTTGCAAACATATTTCATATATTTTTTTTTGAATAGTAGCTATATAGGCTATAACTTCTTTATTATGCCATATTTATCACACTTATAAAGGCTATAACTTCTTTCTTATGCCATGTTTATCACATATTGCACGATGAACATTTTGAAATATTTTTAATGAGGTTATGATTATTAAGATGTTTTTTATTATTATTAAGATGTTGATCACTACAAATAAAAATAAACACATCATTTATTCATAAGAGTTTTCATTTATTGGTGATGTTGAAGAATATCCTATGAAACCATTTAACTATGTTCAAACCCATTATCTTACTATTTAATGTTAACATTCAATTCAATTCATAGACAAGATATTTAAGTTTTTATTAAACCATTATGAATTATATTTTGAGCTCTGCATGCCTGGAGTTGACAAAGCTTTATTTGATATCAATCTACTTTGTTCAAAATAAATCACATTTATATGCATATCGTTTTAAATTATTTTCCTTCATTGGTGAACAGATATTATTTGAGAAAATGTCATTTTACAATATTCCTAATTTTCTGTACAACCATAATTTTTTTTTGTAAATTATGGAGCTATTCTATTAAAAATATAATATAGATACAAGCATAAAATCATAAGTTTTTATCCTAGTGAATTGACAAAGAAACCCTAAAACTGAGGCCTTCCCTATTTGGGAAACTAGGCTGGAAAAAATCATTACCATACTTCCTTCCCTTTGAAGGGAAACTAGGGTTACAAAAATGGTTATAGTGTTTGTCTGTGTAATAACTATCTTAAAATGAAAGACTAAACATAACTTAGAAAACTCAAAATGAACACAACTCTCGTAATTAGGCATGCTTTCGAGGAACAATTGGAGAGTCTTACACATTATTTTGGTCACCCCAGTGATCCACTAACATCATCTGTTCATGTTCCCCAAAAATATTTAAAGAGTCTTTGTACATGAGAAAAGTGATTTGATTTCCTCTGCCAAAAAACATATGAAGGAAGGACGTCTCAGGTTTCTCTATTTGTAGGGTGCGACGATGCATGATCGTCGCATGTTACACTACACTTGGACTGCAACATCATCGCATGCTGCTAAGTATGTATGGTGCGATGATTCTTTGAGATTGGGAATAGTCAAATTTCACGAATGTTCTAGAAGGGGTTCATCCTAGCAGGTGGCCTCCGAACAGTTTGGATCTTACTCTCTTCTCTGATTTTCTGGGATCATCCTAATCTCCTCGTCCATCTCTCTTTCATACTATACAAATAGGGATATATCATGGAAAAGGCTAAGGTTGAATATGCTAAAATTTGTATGGAGAGTTCTACTTCCTCTTGAGAGCTTTGCTTTGGTTCTACAAGCTACATGGTGGAGCTTCTTCATTCAAATGATTTGGAGCAAGTGCGTGTGTTCTAGCAAAGATCCATTGAAAGGGGACCTTGCAACATCAAGGATTTTGGTTGTATTCTCCACTTCCATTTAATATAATACAACGATATGTTTATTTCCCATAAAACTAGTCTTCTTTTATTATATGATTCCTTGATCACATGCATAGGTTCTTATTGAGTATATTGTGTTGCTTTCACTTTGGTTGGATTGTGTTCCCTTATTGGTTCAATATCACAAGATCATTGGAACGGATATAGGATGGAAATGGAAAGATGAAACAAAATTTAAAAGGTATGTTGTCTATCTCTTGTTAGCTAGTAAACTCAATAATTAGAGCCTAGAGAAAGTATTATATTTTTTTATGTTTTGTTGTAGTTTCTAGTGGAATATAGGGAGATATGTTTATGTTTGTATTTACCGATTAATCCGATAAAAAAATTCATGACCATAATGGGGAGACGATTCTCTTTTGATTTTTTGCTTCTTATTTTCTTTTAGCCTACCTTCTTTTGGTTAAATTCATTCTCTGAGTCTGTGGGTGATCCATTTGGACTCCCTAGGTCCGTAAGTTCAGTTAGATTTTTTTTCTTTCTTCCAATTTTTTCCTTAGTTACAGATATCGCCGCATTGTACTATATAGACAACCTGCGAAGACCCTCTAACGTCGCACCCTGATTGTGAAAAACAGTGCGTCGACATCACATTGTGGAATTTTGGTAGCCTCGGACGACCTTAGCTCGCCGCACTGTACCCCACTGTCAGCCTGTGATGATTTCTGTAGGATTTGTTGGAGTGAGCCCATTTTTATTTTTTCACCCAGTTCTGCTTCAGTTGCCTGGGATGATCTTCTTATACCAGTGTTTTATTGTTTTATGAGTTTAAAACTTGTGTTTGATTGGTTTTCAGGGATTGAAATACTTTCTTTGTAATTTTGCAAGTTTTTGCTTTTTGATCTTTGTCACAAGGATATAATCTCTGAATCTTGATCTGAGTGCTTGTTTAACAAAGGGTCTTTGATTTATTTGAGGTTTTGTATTGATTTCACTTTCCAGATTGTTTTTTGATTGAAATACATTTTTGTTTGCATTTGACAAAAGTCTTTCTTATCTTTTTCATTTTTGTCTACATTACAAGTTTGATTTGGAAATTTTGTTGAGATTGTGTTAATTTTCTTGGACTGTGTTTTCCTTTTGTCATTACATATCTGATTTGATTTAGGAAAGGAATAACTCAAATCATTTATTCTTCTTAGTACTCTTTCATAAGAAAATTATTTCATTCGAAATACTTTATTAAGAGAGAAATTGGAAAATTTTGTAGCTTATGATTGTTTGGGATTTTGTTCATTCAAGAATTGAGAAATTGAATTTCATAGATTTTGTCTTTCAAAAGAAATACCTTCTCCCTACTGTAATTAGAGTTCATTGAATTGAAAGATTGCACATTCATCTCTTCTTGCATTTTATTGGGTCAAGGTCACAACATCATTAGTTTCAGTCCCATCTCCCTTTTGAGTAAACAACATCCTTTAAAACACAACGTAGTTTTAAAATTCATTATTAACTTTTATTTTCTAGGAATTCTCTTCACCAAAATTATCTAGGATAGCACTTTGGAATACGTTGTAAGGCATACTCTCCAAAGCATAAAAACACACAATAGTATCTTTTGATAGGGAGAGTTCAAATCCAATTGCTACATTTTGTCCTACGAAGCCCTTCTAACACAAGGGTCAATCATGAGGTCGCATTAGGACTGGAAGAGTTACTCACCCTGATTTGTTGGTCTTAGTGTGGAGATTGCGCATATTATTGGGGGTCACTTGAGAGTATACCCACGATTGTTTGTGGGAACTCCTCGAGTTGATTTCAGACTATATACCATGCCTTTGCGCGTGGATCGGACTGTCGATTGTTTCCCCAAGAATCATTGGTGTAGTTGGTAACCTTAGTAGCCTATATATTTAGAGTATTTACACGAGGTGACTGTGGAGGGGAAATTCTTCACGGTATCTGGAATCGACGTTGGCCAAAATCACTTGGGCTCCTTGGAGGGTACACCCACAATTATGTGTGGGAGCTTGCACCAAGGTGTATGTCCATTAAGTAGATTTTCAAAGTAAATTTTCCACCCGTTTTATCCTAGCCCCTTCTTCTCTTGATTTCGCAACGTTGGATTTCATCACCAACTATTGACATTGAAATAAGAAGGTTTATTTGCTTGGTTTTATTTCTAGATTTTAGTAGTGAGTGTTGTTTGTTCTCTAGTTAGCCATAGATTTTTTTCGTTCTTTATTTGGTACAACCAACATAGGCCTTCGCCATTCATGTAGGATGCAAAGGATACCCCCAAAAGATCAGGAAGGTTACCTTCCTTTGCTTCCTAACTCACCATAGGGATCTCTTGAGAGAGCAATCAATAACAAAGTAGCCTCACAGGTTGGAAGCTCACACTCTTTAGAGGGATTCCAAATTGTTTCAAATTCTTTAGAGGCATTCACACTTCCCCCAAATCTGTTATTACTTATCAGACATGATGCACATTTGTTCTGGATGAACTCATCGAGAGAAATTGTTTTTGTTGACAACATTGAAGTACCTACTGGACCTAACGCAGGATCTGTAGTAGACGATCCACTTTTTCAAAATGAATCATTTAGAACCCTGACTCACATTGCTGGAATTTTTAATCCTAGTTCTTCCCCTTATTTAGTACGCGATCTTTATGGCGCACTAGGAACAATTTCTAATCAACCTATGGCATCAAAACTGCCTGAAATGTTTGTTACCTACACGGTACCTTTAGACCATTTTACTGGCATGATTAGTAATGTCACCATAGTTTCAGACCAATTGTCGGTTGGTTCTCACTCAATTCTTCCTCTCCATATGGCCCATTCTACTATGGTCCCACAAGATATGACTATTTCTACTAGAAATGTGGTTATCACTCAAGCTCCTATTAGGACACCACTTTCTCTTAGACCAAATCCATCACTTCTCCCTGGGTATAATTCTTTGAACACTTCCATTTCTATCCCTACCCAGAATCCATCCGGAGGGTCTGGACTTTTTGTTCCTCCTAGGTATAATGATGCTAGTCATTTTATTCCTACACCTGCCCAGGTTCTCTCTAGGGGGCCTTATTTTCCTCCTCCACCTTTCTTCGGAGGATCTAATCATCTCGGACCTAGTGGATCTAATCCAATTGGAGGCATCAATCATTCTGTCACTTATTCTTTTCAGATTCCTATTGGAGGTCAACCTTAAGTTGGGGGGCAAGCTAAATTTGAGTGGAAACCTCAACTTGGGGGCCAACCTCAAGTTGGAGGCCATAACCCAATTTATGGACAAAATATACCTGTGTTACAATATCAACCTTGGAATCTTCCTTTCCAATGGAATCAACAACCATCTGGGGGAAAACATCCTCAAGTTAATTCATTTGTACCCCCTAATCTCGGTCAAGCGTATCCAGGTTCTTGAATCCTACCTAGGGTCAAAATGTTTAGTATAATATTCCTTTCCAAGGGAACATACCTAATCTTAATCAAAACCCTCCACAACTGAATCTTTCAGGACTGTCTAACTATCTACAAATATATTATGGTCCTACTGGTATACCTGCGGGGATTTCTCCTCAAAACTACCAATTTCCTCAAGTGAACAAACAATTGCCTTTTCTAGCCACTTTGGATTTACCATATTTTTCTAGGATCTTGAATGATCCTATTTTGCATTCTCCTTATTGGCCCGTCATACTGACCAAGTTACCATATGAAATTCCTAAGTTTGACGGTCGATCGAGAGAAGACCCGAACAATCATGTTATGACTTTCCATCCTTGTTGCTCATCCAACTCATTGATGGATGACTCCATAAGATTACAACTTTTCTAATGAACTCTCATGGGTTTGGCAACAAAATGGTACATTGAGTTACCACAAGGATCATTTAACGACTTTAATACCTTATCCATGGCCTTCTTAACACATTACTAGTTGCCAATTCGATAAGAGATAGGAACCGAAACTTTGAGTTCTTTTAAATAATCCTCTTCCACTCATATTTTTGATCATATCCACGAGTGGAGAAGGAGAAGACGCTTGATCAAAGTTCTCCTCCCTGATCAACTGTTGGCTGAGTGGTTTACTAAATCACTCATTGGGAACATAGCATGTGATGTGGCCATGGGAGGTGCCTTCAATGAAGCCCAAGCGATTAGTCATGCTCAATATCTAGATCTCATTTATTCACAAACAAGAACACTTTACGACTTGATCCCTCACTCTCATCGTCCTTCCACGAATCCTACCCCAACAGCTCAAGTAGATTCTCATGTTGTTGATGGTTTTATTGGCACATTTCATGCTGAGACTTAGTCTACACACACCAGTCATACCAATCCCAAGTCCACCATTTCTAACGTAAAAAATACTCCTACTCCTACTCCTTCTGCTGGTCAAAATTATGAAGTTAATTCGGTTCAATATACACCTACCAATAAATGTCAAAATAAAAAGAAAGGGAAAGGTAAGAATAAGGAGGACAAAAATAAAAATCAACAATCTGAAAAAGAAAAAACGCAGCCCATTGATGAGAAAGATAAACATAAACCTTATTAACCTTGCCTTATTTATGGTGACGATCATTATATGAAAGACTGTCCACGACACACTAAGGTTACTAAGTTCTTGCAAGGGACTGAGAAACCTTCTACACCTGTTGTCTTGTCACAACCGTTTCCTTCTCAGCAGCAGGGCCAATTGGTCATTGATAACCAACCCTCGCCTTCTACCTCATCCTATGTCCTTAGGTGTACTTGTGAATCCAAGAAGAATGAATTTGTAGTCGCAAATCGAGCCAAAGATTACTCTCCATCGAAAGATAAATTTGATGATATATCACCTTCGTTGGTTCAACTTCCTCCTCCAACTTCACCTCCAAACTGTCCTCTTCATATAGAATGATCGAGTCTCGATACATTTCTTCTCCCTCCTCCCAAGGGAGTTGTTCAAAATTCTTCATTTAATCCTCACGCATGTGCTGCCCAAAACTAAAGTATTGTAGAAGACCTTGCGCAAGCACCCTCTGCAATGTCGACTCTTGAAGTCCTTCAAAGTTGTCCTACTTAATGGAAGGTGTTGTTAAAGGATATTGGTGGAATTGATCCTACCAATATTAATTTAATAATTTTTGACTTGGAAGATCATATTCCAAGACTTCCTCCTCAATTAGCGTTTCAGATCCAAGTTGTTGTGGAAAACAAGAATATCTGTAGAATCGTTATTGATGTAGGAGCCTTGACTTGCATTATGTCTGTTACTTGTTGGGAAGCTATTGGCTCTTCTTCCCTTACTGAGTCACACAATATTCTTAAGGTCTTCAATAGTACAGGTTTTAAACCTTATGGTGTTCTTCCTTCGTTGTCTATTACATTAGAAGGTAAATCGGTCAATGTCAAGGTTGAGGTATTTGATGCACCTCTTGATTATAAACTTCTACCTGGACATAGTTGGATTGATTCTATGCATGCAATTGTGTCTACCCTTTTCCATGTGTTATGTTTCCCACACCAAGGAAAGGTCGTTATTGTCAACCAACTGGCCATTTTTAATTCTGATTCTCATACTAGCAATGTGTATTTTATCTCAAAAACACCTTTCGATTATGAGAATGTCAGCGTGCGTATTTTAAAATATTCAACTTTCATGGGTACATTTCCTATTCCACCACCCGATATTCTTCCTCCTTCCATCACTTTGATTAACATGATCTCAACCATTGTTCATGAAACCCCCAAGTCATATGACCCATGGACAGTACCTAACTCTGGTGATTATCTTCGTTATGAAATTCAGATTTCTTTAAGTTCGATCGAATTAGCTTATCAAGCTATTCAATCGACAACTCCTTCTCCTTCTCTATGTGATAGATCGCTCAATCTGTTTCACATGATCTTTCCTACTGATGATATTATCATGTCATTCATGTCTACGGAAGATACTCCAGGGAACGATGGGAATCATCATTCTAGTCGCTTCCTAGAACATGATACCATAGAGAGCTACCAACGGATTTCGACTCCATCGACCGTTGTTGTTATTTCTTTTGTTCCTGAGTCAACACATGATGTTTTGTATGAAGGGAACTTGAGAAATATTTCACCTACCATTCCTCTTGACATATCAATTAAACCGGGAGTCGTGGAAAATGTTCATATCGGTGCCTCATGTTCTACTAATGAGATTCACACTTATAAAACCCTTTTTCAATAATTCTGTGACGTTTTTGCGTGGAGTTATGAAGAAATTCTAGGTATTGATCCTGATATTGTTGTGCATGAGATTAAGACATATCCAGACACTAAACTTGTTCGAAAGATATTTCTCCTAGTGCATCCACGTAAAGTTGTTTCTATCAAGATAGAAGTTGAAAAACTTCTTAAAGTTGGCTTTGTCTATCCTATGTCTTTGACTAATTGGGTATCCAATCTTGTTCTGGTAAATAAGAAACAAGGCACGATCCATGTTTGTGTATATTATAGGGATATAAATAAATATTGTCCTAAGAACAATTATCCAACCCCTTTTGTCGACCAAATAGTTGACGAATGTGCTTGGAGCGAAATATTCTCCTTGATGGATGGTTTCTCTGACTATAATCAAATCAATATTTTACCCACGGATCAACACAAGAATTCTTTTATTTTCCCTTGGGGAGCCTTTTCCTACCGGAAATTACCCTTTGGTCTCAAAAATGATGGTGCAACCTTTTAGCGTGCTATGTCTTATGATTTTCATGACATTAAGCACATCGTACAACCCTATCTAGATGATCTACTGACACATTCCATGCGTCGTCAAGATCACCCGACACATTTATGGGCCATTTTCCTACGTTGTTATTATCCCATACATTTGAATCCACACAAATGTGTTTTTTGTGTGGAATCCAGACAACTTCTCATTTTGATTGTATCTATACATGGGATTTGGGTAGACCCCTTGAAGGTTGAGGCTATTCTCAATCTACCTCCTCCTTCCATACTACACTAGCTCCAAAGTTTGAAGGGGAAGGAAATATTTTTGCATTGATTCATTCCCAATTACGATGAATTAATGAAAGAATTTACTCGGATCCTCAATAAAGATTACGATTTTGTATGGGATGATACTGCAAACAAAGCCTTTGAAGATTTGAAACTTTCCTGAACCCGTACACCACTGTTGTTACCCCCTCACTCTAGCCCATATTATTTCATGTATTTAGCTACGTCAGACTCTACCATTGTTATGGTCTTAGTCCAAGAGGATGATTCACATGATGAACATGTGATATACTATTTGAGTCGGAGTCTCACGACTACCGAAACCAAATACCTACATGTGGAGAAACTGGCCTTGACAGTTGTTCAACATTTTAGTCACTACATCTTATTACACAGAACCACAGTCATTTTCGACTGCAATCCAATGAAACATATCCTTACCCGACAATTGTTGGGGGCAAAGTACTCCAAATGGATAGTTATTTTCCAGTAGTTTGACTTGGAGTTTGAACGCGCCAAGTCAAAGAATTATTTGGTTGTTTCCGAATTGATATGTGACCTTCCCTCTACCGAAACAAAAAATGTTTCAAAGGATTCTTTACCTGACGAATCCCTCTTTCTGATCAGTTCTTATGACATATGGTACAGATATATTATCATCTATCTCCAGACTCAAAATTTTCGGCCTAATCTCTCTAGTACAGATCGCTGTCGTATATGGTATCAAGCCCATCAATAAATCATTCTTGGTGATACCCTTTACCGCTGTGGTGTTGATTCCATATTTCAACGATGTCTCACCTATGATGAAGCTGAGAAAGATTTGAATGATTGTCACTCTGGATCATGTGGCGGTCATATGTCTGGGTATGCCACTACCCAAAAGATATTACGAGATGGTTCTTTTTTTCCTTCATTTAATGATTTCATTACTGTCATCCATAAATTCCATGATTGTCAAACTTATAACAATAAGATCTGATTTCACCTTGCTCTTGTTCAAATTTTAGTTTCTGTTGGTCCATTTTCCAAATGGGGAATTGACTTCATGACATGCCACCCTGACTTGGTCGAGGGGCATGGATACATTATTGTAGTTGTGGATTATTTCACTAAATGCGCCGAGCCGATGCCTACATTTGATAACATTGGAAAAAATGTAGTGTTGTTCATATTCAATTATATCATTACTAGATTTAGTTTCCCTCAAGCCATTGTTACTCATCACAGTAGTCATTTTCGCAATTTTATGATGTCTAAACTTACTGAAAAGTTGGGTCTTCGCCATGAAAACTCAACCCACTATTATCCACAGGCCAATGGCCAAGTTGAGGAAATTAAAATAGTTCTCACTACTATTCTTCAACGGATGGAAGGAATTCATAAGTCGAATTGGCACACAATGTTGTTCTCAGCATTATGGGACTATTAGACATCCCTTAAGTCTTCCATGGGATTCACACATTTCCAGTTAGTATATGGTATCGAAGCAATTTTGTCGATTGAATGTGAAATACCATCTTTGAAACTAGCCGTCGAACTTCTCCCTAACACCTCTGTTGAAGAGGAACATCTTTTGTATTTGATGCAATTAGATGAAACCCGTCTTGACGCTGCCTTTGTTATTGAAACTTAGAAAAAAAAAGTGTTAAATCCCAATATGACAAGAATGTCAAACCACATGTTTTTTCTGAAGGTGATCTAGTTCTTCTTTACGAGCAAGATCGTGATTTGCTAGGGGCTGGTAAATTCAAGCCCATGTGGTGGGGTCCTTATATTGTGAAATGAGTTTTTAAGAAGGGAGCTTATGAGCTAGTAGATTATGATGGTTTTACTTTAAGTGAAACAAGAAATGGGATTTACTTGAAGAAGTATTATTCTTAAATCATTTTTGCATGAGTGTTGTGTATTTTTAGTGTATCATACTCTTGTGTACTTTTTCGTTGTTTGGTTCCATCTTTCAACTGCTTACCTTGCATTGTGCTTGGTTTCCAAATGTCGATGTCTTCACTACCTTACATTGTCTATGATGATGGTGCTAGTCATAGTACTCAAAACTTAGCATCTGTTGCTTGGGAAATCTATGCACCTACAGATGAATTTATCACTCTACATGGTTTTTTCCTTGGTTGTGCAACTAACAATATCGCAAAATATAATGCAATCATCGAATTATTGACCGACATTGTTTCACTTGGAATCCGTCATCTTATTGCATGACTCGATTCACAGTTAGTAGTACTACATTTGAGTAACGTTTATTATGTCCCGAGTCCTACTTTGTTCAGGGTATATTTATGAATTCGCCTCTCGGAATGTCATTTTGATTACATTGAATATCAACAAATTCCTAGATGTCTAAATACATTAATAGATTCATTGGCTAATTATGTGTTAGAAATACATTTGAGACATTTATAAAATCCAATCACACTTGTGTACATAAAACAAGTATGTCAGTAGGAGCCTCATATTAATAACGATAAAAGTTTACAAAAAGTGTTTTTGTCCGAAGACCAAAATATAAAAAATGTGAAGAACATGACTTCATATACAATAGATAATCAAGGATTTTTCTCACTATATCAAACGACTATCCATGCTACTCTATGAAGTAGTATATCGATGGATGCAGACATGCCCACTGTGTGGCGCTGATAATGCCTTGAAATATCATCTATAGAGGCATTTGGGATGTTCATTGTGAGTCCCTCTAGATTTTGTTCTATTGTTTCAAAGTCAACAACAACTACTCCTGCTACGACACCTCTCTCCCCTCGCCTCTAGATAGGGGATGAACCTAGAGGACAATAAGGTCCCACATCTGCATCATCGAAGGTCACTTAATTAGTCATCGAATAAACAACATAAAAACATTTTATATCTTTAAAAATAACAAAAACATTATATAAACAAAATTTCCTTCATACCTATGTCCCCCCATTGGGAACCTTCGGGAAGAGCTAGGTTTGGATCTATACAGAAGTCTAGCCCAGCATATGCATAATCGTCGACCATGAGCATTTGATTTCTCAACTACTCAAAGAAGACATCGTTATACTTGATGATGCGACCGACTGCATGTCGAGCCATGAGGTCTACCCACCTCTTCATTCTCGGATCCTGTGGAGAGGGTATACCCCACTCTACTTGCAATCATAAAACTGGGATACTCTCTAGGAAGAAGGATACCAAAATTGACCTGTATTCGAACTGTTTCAACCCACCACTTCTGCACTTGGTAAGTTGTTTCTTCATACTTTTAAGAACCCCTTCGCACTAGTTGAAGACTCAAGGCTCCATACACTCCAGTGCATACTGAAAATAACTCTGCAGAGCCAAGTTGGGAGTTTCACTCTCTGCCATGCATGTGATAGTATAGAGGATAGTCCGAAGAGGCAAGGCTCGAACATCCCTAATAGCGACCTTACTGCTATGTTTCTAGGTACCTGACACATAATGTTCACTAATGTAATGGTTCATAGGCTCACCGCCACCCCTACTACCTGTAAGTGTCACCCGTGATCCACGATGAGATAGTCCTGTTAGGAAATATATATCATCGATATCTATGGTGAGTGTGTGGGAACCCACATAAAATTCTTTCTCCTTCACATCCCACATGTGAACTAAGTATTCAAGTAGTCTCATCTTGGCTCTCATACCCTGAATCTTGAAGAATTTCAACAACCCATACTATTGGAGGGCCATAACTATTCCTGGGTCAATCTAGGCAAAGTAGTATTCCTCTTCGTGCTCTCTCTCGCACAATTCTAACATATTGATCGTGGAAGACCTGCCAAGGAACCATAAAAAAATATTAGCAACATAATTTTCTTTCCTAGGGGTTTTCCCTTTTTGGATTCATCTTTTGAAATTTTGGGTTGCGGTCATCGCAGGCCTGTGCATTTGCACAATACGGTGTCATCGAACCCTAGATTTAAAGGCACCTGTGGCAATCCTAGATCGTCGCAGGTCCCAATATAGCACACCTGCGATGACCTAAACGCATGGTTAACCCCCAAAAATCAACCCAAAAGCACATTTTAGCCAATAAAAATCAATTTTTAATCCATGAAAAGATGAAGGAGATGAAGATTACCTTTTCTATGGAGACGATTTGTGACATGATCAGTCGTTCCCTCTACAATCCATAGTTTAAAATCGAGGTAAAAAGAGGGTTTGGGGCAATGTTTGGGTGAAGTTACAAATGAAATAGTGAAATGTGGGTTTTTACCTATTTTATTGATTTTTATTACTTTTCATTTGTATATTATATTATTTTTTATGCTTCATCCAAACCCTGACATCCTAACAACTTTACAAGTGATTGAGTTTTTGCAGATTGGAAAATTCTAGAGGTGAAACATTGGAACAAGGGTCCTCTTTTTGGTTTGTTTTTCTATATTTGTCGCATGTACAGATCCTTTTAGGGTTTTTTAGGAAAAACTCTGAGGAGAGTCTTGATTCTTTCTCACACTCATAAAACCATGAGAATGTAATCGAGTAGTCTTTTGTCAGTTTTTAGAACTCGTAATGGTGTCACGAAAAACAAAGCCTATGAAATTTCCTTTAAGCTTTTTTCACACTCCTTGAAAACAAAAATATTGTCGAGCGACCTTGTTCTTTTCACACTCGTAAAAGTATTTGAATAAAACATATGAAGAGTGGTAGGTTATCACTTTTTCGGTCTCGTCATATTAATTTATAAAAATGGACCTGATGGAGTTCTCTTTAAGTGTTTTTCAAACTCTCTAAAAATGAAAAACCCTTGAGTTTTCTCTCTTTGGACTCATTAAACAAACATTGAAAGACCCATATGGGATCAAACCACTCCTTCTTAGGGTTCATTAAATATTCTCTGAGGGACTCATCCGAAGGATGAGCTTACATCACCAAGCATATGTTATCCTCCTAAATCTTGTGTAAAAATAAAGAGGTACTCACCAGAAATGGTGGGGGGAAATTGGGAAAAGAAATATGTCTTTGTATTTGTATTAGTGGCAATAATAGTCGCTCTTGAACATGACGCCCCCTTCATCATTGTATCTGGGTTAGGAAATCCATTTATCTCTCATTTGACCATTCACATGTCCATATGTTGGGTCCTCCTTGAGTCAATGATTCCAATACCATTGTCGTGTCATTCATATGTTAAATAGAAGTCCAACCTAAAAAATTCTTCTATTGAGTCGGCCATCTATAGTTATAAATTTTCTACCATGTCGGCCTTCCCTATGTCAGTTTTGAATCACGTCATACTTTGATCTACCTTAAATATGTTTTCATTGATGGGGGATATATCAAGGCCCTCCTGTGACAAGTCTTTTCCTTCTGAGTTCAACTCATTATCCGGGAACAAGACTTAGAAATCTTTCAGTACCTTAGATCCTGCATGCCTCAATGGCAAGTTTCTTCACTTTCAACAGTGGGTTCACATCATTGACCCCTGATTGGAAGATTTCATCGAGTGTTCGACTTCAACTCATTTATTCACATTCGTTGGATTGTACTGGGGTACCTTAGGATTCATTGACATCAATGGTGATTTCCCTCGCACTTGTTAACGATTTTCATTAATGACTAGTAATCAAGTGGTTTCTAATGTTCGACTTCAACACCTATAATCACATGGCTAGATTTGTACTTAGAGACGATGGAAATGAAGACCTTGGATCTTATCATTTTGGTCCAAGTTGTGATGGAGTATTCATGATTTGTATTGACACATAGATCCACTTTGTATTTCTCGTGGCTATGTCCAAATTTGAGTTCTTTTAGAGCATAGATCCATCGTGTATTCCTAGAGGCTATGTTGGATCATGATGACATGGATCCACAGTGTATGTTTAGTGGCCATGAATCACTTCATACTTATGATTAGAGTCACTTGTAGTCTGAGCATGGGAATTCCTACATCAAAATTGGTATGATATTATGCAGACACTTGATTGTTTGTAGATTCCTGATCAATGCGCTCCTTGCTTCCGACACACACATTCTACAAAGTATTTCACCTGTCACAATTTCCAGCTTCATGCTTTGCAGGGCATTCTTTTACACATTATTTTGGTCACCCCATTGATCGACTGACATCATGTGTTCATGTTCCCTAAAAATATTAAAAGAGTATTTCTACATGAGAAAAACGATTTGATTTCCTCTGCCACAAACCATATGAAGGAAGGATGTCACAGGTTTCTCTATTCGTAGGGTGCGACGATGCCTGATCATCGCATGCTGCACTACACTTGGACTTTGACATTATCACATTCTGCTAATTATGTAGGGTGTGATGATGTTTTAAGCTTGGTAAAAGTCAAATTTCACGAATATTCTAGAAGGGGATCTTCTAAAAGATGAGGTGGCCGCCAAATGGTTTGGATCTTACTCGCTTCTCTAATTTGGTGGGATCATCCTAATCTCCTCATCCATCTCTCTTTCACACTATATAAAGAGGGATATCTCATGGAAAAGGCTAAGGTTGAATAGGCTAAGATTTGTATGGAGAGTTCTACTTCCTCTTGAGAGTCTTTCTTTGGTTCTACAAGCTACATGGTGGATCTTATTCATTCAAAGGCTTTGGAGCAAGTGTGTGTGTTGGAGAAAAGGGCCATTGAAAGGGGACCTTGCATCATCAAGGCTTTTGGTTGTATTCTCCACTTTCCATTTAATATAATACATCAATATGTTTCTTTCCCACAAAACTAGTCTTGTTTTATTGTATGATTCCTTGATCAGATACATAGGTTCTTGTTGAGTATATTGTGTTGCTTTCACTTTGGTTTGCTTGTGTTCCTTTGCAGGTTCAATATCAGATGATCATTAGAATGGAGCTAGGATGGAAATGGAAAGAGGAAATGACATTTAAAAGGTATGTTGTCTATTTCTTGTTAGCTAGTAAACTCAATAATTAGAGCCTAGGGAAAGTCTTATATTTTGTTATGTTTTGTTCTAGTTTCCAATGGAATCTAGGCAGATCTGTTTATGTCTGAATTTACAGATTAATCTGATAACAAAGAGTCATCTGGAGGGATCTCTTCTACAATGGGGCAGCCACCAAATTCGTTGTCGTTGTCACTGGAGGAGCTAGAGTTGTCCGATCTTGGTTCTTTGACTGAGAGGCCTGCACTCTTGATAAAGGGATCCATAAGAAAGTTTTTCTTTCCTCTTGGAGTCTCTTCTAATTTCTTGTTGGTTTTCTCCTCAGGCGTCGAGGTGTTGGGGTGGGACGCAGAATGAGGCAGACGAGCATTGGGGGAGGGAGGTGCATAAGGAGGAGGGTGAGCGGTGGAGGAGTGGGGTGAGGGAGGTGAGTTGGGAGTGATCTAAGAGAGCACACTCGAGAGGCCGAGGAGGGTGCAATAGAGCAATTTTTTCACAACTCGTTAGCTGCAACAATGTCTAGAGGTGCATCGAGAGGCTAGCAGAAAGCCTAAAATTTTCTCCAACTAATCATCTAAAAAATGTCAAAGAGAGTTAGGAACTAAGAATTCATAGTTAAACTAGTTGGCCATGACAATTTGGGGAGGTGTTTTGGATGCACGCCCTCCACAACCACTTCTCCCCAAGGTGGGGGTGGTGTTCTTGCGGGGAGGCATATGTGAGAGTCTCCTACGCTGCATGGAGAGGGGAGAGAGCCACCACCTCCTATGGAGAACAGAGTGGATTTCAAACTATGGAGAAATTCTAAAGGTTGTCGTGGGAGATGGAGTGATGGATTCCATGAGGAGAGGGGCTTAAGTCGAGGACCTTCAATGTTGTCAGCCTTTGTATGTGCGCAGACTAAGGCGTCATACTGAGACCATGCAAGAGACGAGTTGGAGTAGTTGGCAGAGTAAAGTTCCATCTTCTCGGGGGGAGCATCAAAATAATTAGCATGAGGGGAGGGTGAGGTGGAGCTCACTAGGCCATTGTTCTGCGCGTTGTGGGATTTTGTGGTGCGCACCAAGTGGACTTACTATATTATTATTTATTTTGTTGTACAACCATATTAAATTGAGAAGAGTCATTCAAATTTAAGTGACAGGGGTATCACAATAAAAATAAAGTCATTTTAATTTATTAAAATGATGTTATTAAAAATATTAATATATTAAATCTCTACTATCACAATAGAAATAAATTACACGGGTATATATATATTTTAATATTAATATTTTAATTAATTTTTATAATCAACTATCTTATCTTATTACTTTATATTTATATAATTTAATTTTATAGTTATTATATATATTAATTATAGAATAAATAAATATTACACATTTCTTAACAATGTGTTTAGTATTAAATACACCTTAGAGTGTAACAATGCATTTTTTTATAGAATAAATATGTTTTTCGTATTTTAATAAAGTTGTTTGTAAGAATTTGAAATGTATGAAATGCTTACTATATTGTTGTTTATTTATTTCATAATTCATATATAATATATTTTTTTGTTAAATATATAATATATAGTATAGAATATATATTTAAAAATAATTTTTAACTATTTTATTATAAAAATAAATTTAAAAATAAAATAATTATACAATGTATTTCAGTTAAAAGTATATTAGATTTATTTTAATTTTAATAATTTATTATCTTATCTTTTAAAATAAATTTTATAATAAAATAATAAGACAATTTTATTTATTTGATTTTTTATAAATATAAAAGAAAAATATTTTCACCTTAACGATTCATTACTTTATTTCTACAATAAATTTAAAACTTAAAATTACTAAACAATTTCATCTCATCCATAAATATATTAAAATTATTGTCTTTTAGTAAACAACAGACATGGAACTTAACCTTCGCTGTCAATCGTCATTACTACAGCTCTTTAAATAGGTGAGGAAGGATAGTGACACAATATAGTTATAATAGAAAGCAAATACTATTCATGTTAAATTTTTGAAATATTAAATTTTTAAAATAAATTTAAAAGAAAACAGTAAGACAATTTTATTTTCCTTTTGATTTTAAAAATTGATTTTTTTATATTTCAAGTAAATTAAAAAAAAAAAGCAAAATAATTAAATAATTACGACTTACTCATAAATATATTAAAAATATTTTAACAAGAAAAGGATAATGAAGAAAATCTATTATATTTTGATTTTAAAAATTCATTTTTCTATTTTTTTAAATAAATTAAATTGCTAAAATAGTTAAACAGTCCCGTCTTATTTATAAATATATTAAAATTACTTTAACCGGGATAAGACAATGATAATGACTATACAATAGACGTGGAGCCTAACCTTGGCTTGAAATTGTCGCCTCCGCTTCTAAACTTTTATTGGACGAAAGGAATCTTTACCTACACCAAAGAAATTGACTCTACAAAATCGCTCGCACAAACAACAACAATTAGTCTTGCTTCCTATTGTAACTGTAGCGTCTCGTTATTCTTCCACACCTATGTATAGAGTCGCCCAAACATACCCGGGAGGTTGAGGAGCATGTGAACGAGCAAGTTTTTCTCAATCCAATAGTTGTGGCGGTGTTTGGAGGTGCGTCGGGAGGCTAGGAGAGAGCCTGAAATTTCCTCCTCCCAGTCATCTAACAACTGCCAAAGAGAGTTAGGATATGAGCGGTCATAGCAATCCTTTTTGGCCATGACGTGCAGGGAGGTGTTGTGGATGCACTCCCTCCACGACCACTTCTCCTCAAGGTGGGGGTGGCACGTTTGCGGGGAGGTATATGTGAGAGTCTGAGCCTGCGGAGCACGAAGAGGGGAGAGAGCCACAACCGTCTGCGGAGAAATGCAAGAGGTGTTCGAGGGAGATGGAGTGACAAATTCCATGAGAAGAGGAGCTTAAGTCGAGGACCTTCAATTCTCTCATCCGCGCGGAGTAAGGCATCATACTTAGACCATGCAGGAGACGAGATGGAGCAGTTCGCAGAGTAAAGGTCCATTGCCTCTAGGGGAGCATCAAATTAATTAACATTGTTAAGGAAAATACCTAATTACATCCTTCACTAGTTATTTAGTTAGTTTACCGTTACAGGAGTTGGTAACTCGGTGACTTCTTGTAACCATATTGTGTAACTATACATGTTCATATTAATAGAATACACATCAATAGTGTAGTGTGTTGCATCAATTCTACCTCTACTTAATCTTTTCATGGTATCAGATCGGGTCTGGGCCTCACTCCATCACTGGAGGGCCCAAAGACCCAGGGTTATGATTTTGAAAGACTCTCCCTTTTAGAGAAGAATCGATCTTGAAACTGTCTCTGTACAACACAATTGGAGTGAGAATGTGCAGCGAAGGAGTTTTGAAGATGATGCAAATAGATCTCTACGTAAAATCGCATGAAAAAATTGGAGGAAAGAGTCGTGGAGGAAACTGGTAGGCCGAGAGTGTTGATATAAAACTGCAGAATTCTTGTTGTTTAATTTTGTTGGAAAAATACTATATACGTCATGTGTTTTTCCTGAGTTTATAATTTAAGGCTATAAAGTATACTGTCAAGGCATCCGTAAAGGTAAAGGTAATTAAAGGGTAAGAATAAAAAAGAAGGGTAAATCAGAGTCAGTTTCTCAACTGCCTCTGTCTAGCTTCCCGTTGTTCTTAGATGCTGATATCTCTCTCAATAGCAGCCCATAAACGTTCTAATTCAGCCCGATTAGTTGTTGTTTGTAGAATAGTATTAAAAAGGTTTAAAGCAATGCTAGTTTGATCTTGGAGGCTAGGTTCTATGTTGGGTTGTCTGTTATTTGGGATAGTCATGGAGAGTAAAATTTTATTTAATTATAAAGAATTTGATAAATTGTTGCTTTAGTTTTTAAGGGATGAGAATAGGAAAAAGAGTTTTGAAATTCAAAATAATAACATAATAACAGGTGAGGCCGTTTCCTGGACTTGAAGCAATTTTGAGAATAGTAAAATAACAAAGAAATACTACTGAAAAAATATGAGGCTTTAATCATGAAAGAATCTCATATTGTAACAAGAAGTAAGGAGGAAAACGAGATTTCTAATGAAGTATATAATATAATTATTCAAATGACTTACAGGTCTTGAAATTGCTAATAACAATCATAGAGGAAAAAATGTAAATGATTTAATAACAAAATCAATTCAAACTAAAATAGATGTGTGAAATAAACTTATAGTTGATCATTCATTAGAAAGACATAAGAAGGAAAATATTGAAAAATATGGGAAATAGGGTAAAAGAACACATAGCTTCAAGTTGACAGAATTCAGAATCTCGTCTGTATTATTTATATCATAATGGATTGGAAAACTTTTTATACAATCGGCTCTCTCAAAAACCAAAAGCCTTGCCTTAGTCTTGTGAAATTCTATTTATACATGATCACCAAACCCTTTTCCTGTTGGTGATTTACCAACTTCTTAAGACTAATGGTTACATGAATGTGCAATGTTGAACCGTTCACATTTCTATTTTAACTACTTTGTTATTTCAATAATGAAAATATACAAAACAATATTTCATGTCTGCGTTGACGAAGTTCCTTCTTCTGTCTTAAGACAGTGAATACATTTTCCCAAAAACTTCACCAAAACTCTGGGAGCTTCTGGTATATCTTTTGCCTCAAATATGAAGAACTTTCTCTGTGGTTCGGGTAGACGATCTTCAATTATCTTCCTTGTGAACTTAATAGTTTGCAACTTTAAGTTCGGCACCACTATCCATTTGTTGATTTCGGTGACATTGATTACCTTTATTTTTGGGATCTCCACCTGTATTTCCTCCAGGTCTTCCTTGAATCTCAATTGGTGCTTGACAATATTAATTTCTCCTAATAATCCTGAACAGTCATTTGTTCCAATGTTCAATGAAACTTTTTCTAAAAGATCAAAAATTCCTTGACAATCATCATTAACTTCTCTGGTTATTCTTTTATTTTCTGTAAGGTCTGCCTCCCATACCTTGAGTATTACATCTCCTTTAACCTTCTGTGAAACAGATAGGTTTTGAATCTTTCCAACCTCTTCCTTTGATGAAAAGGCCATTGCTTTTTGGAAAGTCGCTCTGGCTACTTTCACTTCTCTTTCTTTCAGGAGAATGTTCTCCAAAGCTTTACTTGTTTCCCGAAAGTAGTTCTAAATAAATTCCAGATTTAAAAACACTCCCTGTTGTTCCTTTTCTATTTTCATATCTATTCCCAATACCTAGGCCTAGAAAATTTCAAGCTCTACCACTTGATTTGAAATGGAATTAATCTTATCCTGTAATTGTTTATTTGTTTCCTCTTGCTTTAAAACCTGTGCCTGAATGAACTGTATTTTCTAATTTGCTTCTTCTAAGCTTGCTTTTAGTTTCTGAATCTCTTGAATATCATTTAATCTAGCTCGTTCTAGACCCTTTTTTATTCCCCAACTGATATTATTTTCAATCTCCTTTAATTTATCCTGTAGCTGAGCTATCATTTGTTCCCTCTGCTCCAACGTAGTTGTCAAACCACCCACAGAGTACAAATTCGTCGATGCTAAGGCTCCCATTGTGCCTGCTATCTCTGTTGCAAATTATCCCTCTTTAAGTTTTTGTCCATCTATAATGATTTTGTGTTTTTTAATCATCATATCTCCTCTTGGATGTATTTCCTGCTTTAGGATAGCCTTTCTTTTTTTACTGAAAAAATAATTGGAAGGAGGAATCTCATCTATAGAAATGGGCTCAAGATCACTTATGTTAGAGCTCCCTCTTGGGGGTTTCCATAAGTAGACTGCAATGGAGTCAAAGAGGTAATGGGACTTCCAAGCTCCATCAACGTTGTTCCTCCTACTTTTGGGGGAATATTTTCAGGGATTTCAAAGGGTATTTCCAGCTCTTTCCTTTCCCTGCCTCTGACTTTTTTGTGTAGGGAACTTCTGTTTCTGATGGAGGCAATTCAATTTCCTTCATTTTTTCACTTGTATTTTCTTTATCTTGTACGTCTGTTTCAAAACCTGGAGGAGGCCCTTCCTGCTCTGGAGGAGGGGTTGTGGACTCACCCTGCAAGATCTTTGGCAAACAACTTCACCTATGACTTTGGAAAGCCATGAAACTCGTCTATAAATTGGGTGATAAGGACTGTGCCCTATTCATTACCTCCTCATAAGTTTTAACTTATTTGAAAATATCATTATAAAAAGATTTTTCATGTTCATAAGCTTTCAAATTACAGTGCATCAAATTTCTGCTTACTAATTGATAAGGGTCATGCTTTCTGTGTTCAACATTTACCAATTTTACCTCCTCGAATGCCTCGGCTTCCACTTTGGAATGGCCCAGGTTTAGTAATGAAAATTTCCCGACATACATAGGGAAAACTGGCCAGGATTTCTTTTGAGCTGCTTTGAGCTCTATTCCAATACCACCGTTCACTGTTTGATGTGCTACCTCCCTCAAGACCAGTCTATCCGGGAGGAATTTCGGAAGTGTGTGAGGGGGGATTGAGCATCCATAAACCCTAACATAAGAGATTTTTTCATCAACAAACCAATCGGCTATCTCTTTGAGATTTCCTGAGACTGACTCAAAAATGTGAGGGGGTTCACAGCCATAAAACATTTTATGCATTGGAATAATTACCAAATGACAAATTTCATAAAATGTGTTCTTAGCATTTTCTTCCTAGAGTGCAGAATGATATTCATGAATGGGCTTGGGGCAAGTTATGTTCCAACTCCAATTCATCAGGGGAAATGGAGTCACAAAGCAAATTGCATCCATAATATACACTGACATATAAAAGGCCACTGGTTGACCTTTAGATTTTGCCACTCTGTAATTTGAAACTTCTTGTGCTAAGTTATCAAATAGAATCTTATTCCAGTTGAAAGTGTATCCTTCTGAAGCTTCTTCCAAAAAAGGCACCCAATCTGCAGGAAAATGGCAGGGATCCTTTTTCCCGAAAAGTCTACATAGCATTATGGCTACATAGACCATGTATTCGTTCAAAGATGTCATGGCATAAACCCCATGGCTATTGGCCCTAAACTTTGATGGACAACTCCACCAATCTCTAATTAAATCAGGATAAGTTCGGTCTGCCTCAGTACACTCTTTCCTTTGAAATTCAGCTAAAAACTCGGCATTAAAAGAGTACTTAGGATTTGGTGAGAGTTTATACATTACTTGTATATGTTCTGGCCTAAATGAGCCGAAAATGACCCCTTGATCATTTAAGATGCTCCTCGTCGGAATATCAACCTTTTCCAGGGCCCAACTGATCATATCGTTGTACGCCATAAGCCAAGGGCGTGTCGCGATGAAGCTCTGATTCTGCTATATCCCGAAAGTGATTCTCAGAATCAGTATGACAATTCATGAATTTGTATTCCAGGAATTCAAAGATTTGTGTCCAGGATTTAATTGATTCAATAGTGTGCGGCGTAGTATCGGATATGATATCTCCTATCTCTGTATTTTCACTCTTCTTCTGTGCTTTCTTTGGTGCCATAACTATAAGTTAAATGGAAAACCTGTCACAGAATAGGAGTGTGTGAGCTCGGCTGAATGCATCTTACTCTTTGATAGTATGAAACAGAATATGTTGTGAAACTCAGACCTTCAAACTCTCATTTAATTCATTTAACGATGACAGGACTGACGCGGCTGACAGGAATTCAATACATTTAATGCAGTAGATATGTACTAAGATACGCATTAGTGTCACATATCACCAGTGATTTTATATTAAAATGGCCGCATTTTGGCACTTTTGAATTCAAAAATCGGAAAAAATCTTTCAATTGGAAACCGGAACATGAGCAAACCTAAAGAAAATTGATTGTCATTAATTATGCTTTCAAAACTGAATTAACTTAGACTAATCACAGATTAAGAGTCGAGATTTCGCGTTTCGGGATTTCGAGGATCATGTTGACAAGAGGTATGTTATCATTGAATAACGATTTCCGAAATTGCGAAATTACAACAAGATTAAATCAGGACTTAAAATTCATTTTAACGAAATAATTAATCAGTATTAAACTTTTCAGGATTTTGGGAATCGTATTGACAAGAAGTATGTCATCGATGAATTATGATTTCCAAAATTGAGAAATCATTAAGTTAAGTCATTAGTGAATTAATTAATCAATATTAAAACATACTAAATAGATTATGAGTTGGGATTTTGCGTTTCGGGATTTCGGTGATCATGTTGACAAGAGACGTGTTATCGCTGCACCCCGATTTCCAAAATTGCGAAATCATAATTTTTTATTTTTTTAATATTTATTTCAACTCTTCGGGAAATTGAGGATCGGGATTTCGCAATTTGATATGTATTAAAACTTATGTTCTTGATAAACCCTGAATCCCGAAAACCCCTTTTTTGTTATTTCGTTTTTATTAGCCTTAACTCCCTTAGGTTTTAAACCTATCGTGATCAAAAAATGACTTTAGAAAGTGTGTTGGTGCTTTTAAAATATTTCTAATTTTTACCTTTAATTATTATTAGAGAAAGGTTTGTCAGGATTTCGGTACTGGCCTTTTGGAAAGGAAAGTGAAGGTTATGCTTCTTGAAAATCTGAAACCCAAAAAAGGAAGGCTTTAGTCTTTAGACTACAAAATTTAAAATATGTTTCAACATCGTGTTTGAAATGGAGAAAGTTTAAATGGAGAGTGGATCCATGGTTGCAGAAAAAATTTAGACAGTTTAAGGAGAACGAAGCCCCGTAACAAAGGACAGACCGAGTGTCTTGAGAAAGATGTGGTCACGGAGGCTGTTTGTTGATGTAAACGCTAAGCAAGTGCGATTTGGACTTCATTAAAATTCAAAGAGGGAGGGCATCCACAAAAGAAAATAGCGGATCATGGATAGCAGAAATTTTAGAGCGAATTAGAACCCCTGAAGCAAGGGTCGGAATTTTGAGAACCGTAAGTGTTTTTTATCGAATCTAAAAGTTGTATAAAAGCAAGTGGTTTATTTTAAATTTTAATTTCAAAGTCCGTGTGATTTATTTTTGTCTTTGGTAAAGAGACATCAATAAGTGAGTCAAGAATTAAAAGTTAATTCCAAGGTGAAGTGAAAAAGTAATATATGGGAGATATTCATGATTCAAGACTTAAGAGTTTATGCCAAAGTGAAGTGAAAGAAAAAGTAATATGTGGGAGATTTTCATGTGGAAAATCTAAAAAAATGAAAATATGTTGATGAAGGGTTTATGAGAATTTAAGTTTTTGATGTCTTGGAATTTGAAATATAAAAAGTATTGAGCTTAATTAACTCAATAACAATGTAGTTATTTTGTTAGAATTAGCTACTCTAACAAATGACAGGAGAATAAGGAAATCCAAGACAGAAGGTAAATATTGTGAGTCGATGAAGCATATTCCAGCCAGGCCAACAAATCCGATAGATGAAGAATAGTCGTCATGGAGCAAATAGTCTACAAGAAAAAAATTAAGGCTTACAAGGAAGAAGCTGCAAGACAAGAGTATTTCCTCTTCTATTATTGAAGAGCAAGAATCGTTGACACTGAGCCATTTTATGGACAATGTTTCTGCATTATTGAGCAGTAAAAATTACATGAAGAAAGTTGCAAAGAAGAAAGATGGGCAAAGACATGCAACAAAATATAACTAAATTTTTGGTTTTTTCATTCATCAGCAAATACATGAGAAATGAATTGTTGTAATTTGAGGGGTGGATGTTCGTTTGTACTCGACACCCCAGTATACACTCCAGTAAATTTTTTGGTTTAACTTTTTTGGTCCCATTTGTAAAAAGTTCTAAGCTTTCCTATAGGCAAGCTTTGTCCCCCATGTTCAACAAGCCCTCATTGGATCAGGCCTACATAGGTCAATATGTGATCATGTAGAATGTATTCTTGTTTTCGAGCAACATGAAGCTCTGGCCATGATACATCACAACTATCCCTGGTTTCGAGCAGCTTGAGGCACTGACTAGAAGGAATGTTGTATTAAGTCCACTTTGGTAAAGGAATGTTGTATGAAGTCCACCTTGGTAGATACAAGGGTGTCTACTTGTATGCTAACTTGATGATTGTATAGGAGAATTTGAATCTTCGATTAACAGGGGAAATGTGAGATATTAATCTCAGAGTCAGGACCAAGTTTTGTTTAAGAGGGAGTGTGAATTCTATTGCATTATTTCATTGGACGCTGGTGATAGGCATTATTGCATTGGACATTAGTGATAGTGATATTTTTTCCCAGATGGAATTAAGGGGGAGTGTTAAGGAAAATACCTAATTACATCCTTAACTAGTTAGTTAGTTAGTTTACCGTTACAGGATTTGGTAACTTTGTAACATCTTGTAACCATATTGTGTAACTATACATGTTCATATTAATAGAATACATATCAATAGTGTAATATGTTGCATCAAATCTATCTCTGCTTAATATTTTCAAGCATGAGGGGAGAATGAGGTGGAGCACACCAAGCCAGTGTTTCGCACGCCAATGGGGTGCACGCAAAGTGGATTGAAATGACTATCCAGGAACTTATTATATTGTTGTTTATTTTGTTGTACAACCATATTAGATTGAGAAGAGTCATTGGTACACTTATCACAATAAAAATAAAGTTATTTTAATATATTGAAATGATGTTATTAAAAATATTAATATATTAAATCTCTATTTTCACAAAATAAATAATGAAAATGTTATATTTTTATTTTTAATATTAATATTTTAATTAATTTTTATAATCAACTATCTTATCTTATTACTTTATAATTATATAATTTAATTTTATAAATATTATATATATTAATTATAAAATAAATAAATATTACACATTCTTGACAATGTATTTATTATTAAATACACTTTATAGTGCAACAATGCATTTCATGGCAACGACATTAAATTCCCTTTACAATGATGTACACGTATCCTTATAGCAACACACATAAATATGCATTTAATATCGTTGCTATTGAGGGAAGTAAAATATTAAATGTATTGATAAGTGTAGGAATAAATATGTATTTTGATAAATTACATTTATTGTTGTTGGTGAGAACATGAGATGTATGAAATACTTACTAGATTTTCTTGTTTATTTATTTTATAATTCATATATAATATACATATTGAATTTTTGTTAAATATATAATATCAATTTTTGCAGAGAGGTTCCTTGACGATGAATGATGTTTTTTTTTTCCTTTCACCTTCTTCTGATGTTATGAACTTTTACACAAACCCCTACATGATCCTTCAAGAAGATTCATCACCTTTCCTTCAACAAACTCTCTGAGTGACTTCCTTGTCTTAGTGGGAAAAAACAGATGGATAATAGTGCTCCACAATCCATAGAGAACCTCGAGTGAACCTCGAATGAACTTTTACTCAGAAGGAATGATATAAACACGCATTGCGGAAATATTTCTATTAATTTCATAAAACATTAACAGAGATTTTTAGACTTACAAACTCAAATTTACGGCTTTCGACCATAGCATATTTCAGGATACATTAGACCTGAGTAGAATATAGCTTGACCTCTGGAATTATATGGAAACCTTTCAGCTTCTGGTGCTACTGGAAAACTATTCAAACAAACTTGTGGGTTCCGCCACATTAGTTCAAAGGCTCCTAGTGGAGTAGTTCCTGCGTAGACTATCAAAATCACGACAAAAAAACTCAGATATGAGACAGGAGGGAGCTCATAAGATAAAGACTAACAAAGAATCTAAGACTCGATCCCCAAATGAGTGCCCCCAAGATTTAGTTATAGACTTTATCTAGACTTCAAGCTGACGAAACATGCAAGAATCATCCTAAATGGCCAACAAAATCTTTTAGTACATACTGACAATCTTTTTTGTAACTACTTTACATTCCAATATATTCCTTAGAATATGGGTCAAACTACACTAAACATCGGAGAAGTGCTCCGAGTCTAAGGATTTGCATGAAAAGAAAATAATATAGAGAAGATATTAGTCATGATCATAAAACATCCCCATATTATATTGTTGGGAATAGCCTCCACAATTTTCCCAAGCTTTTGAATAAAGTTTATGTACTATGATGGTTCGTACTTGGAATGATTGTGAAAAGATTCTCGTTTTTACAAGAAATTGGAGATGATGAGTTTCATAGATTGACAAGATCATGTCACCAGTAATTATGTCAGATTTAGAGAGATCACAAATTTCTCTGAGTGGAATATATTTGGTTGTGCATTCTATCTTTAAGCATGTTGTGTCCACCGCACTTTGTTTATTCTTAAGTCTCTCTACCAATCTGATATCCAAACAGGATATAATCCGCTCATACTATTATCTACACTTCTTAATTCCAATAATGTGAAATATGTCTTCTTCTTATTCTCTTTCCTGAGAAAATTCCGCCATGCTTTTTTGTATTCATTGTAATTCATGTATGTTTTGATGAACTTCTGCGTGGCATCTTGACCTAGCCAAAGAGCATAGGAGTGGGTTCTATCAAGTGAAAAATATTTATGAAATAATACTGTATTATTATTAAACTATTTTCAAATCAAGTTTATATCTTCGAAGGTGTAGAATAAATCTAATGTAGTGTTCCCTGCAGCTCTGGTCGATATGTCATAAAGCATGTCTAGAATGATTCGAGTATAAAATGGGATTCTTCTGAGTTCTGGAACATAATTTGGTAGGAGGTGAATTGGTTGAAAATTCATATCGATAACCTCAGTTACTCTGAGTTTCCATGTAGGTTTCCATAACTGGGAATATACTTCCCAGTCGTCATTGTCTGGGATATTCCTCAGTTATTCACCTCCATTTTTCCATTCAGTAACAATGACTTTCTACATTTGATTTTTCTTATTTTTTTGCTAGGTTCTCTTGTCCTCACTCGCCTGCACACGCTCTCTTATTTTCATGCCCGCTTGAAGGTTTTCTCTACTGAGAAAATCAGGGATAGAATTTTCAAAGCCTTTGATATGTTCAATATCAAATCAAAATTTTCAAATAGAGCTTGTCATCTTGGAAATTTTGCTTCACTTGCTTTAGTGATTTTCTTATGTGACACCTTGTTCATTGTAGTAGCATAAGTTCAGAGAAGAAATTTCTTATTGATGAGATATATTTCAAACTTATTGATTTCATTGATGGTTGTCTTTACTTCTGTGTCAATTTTTGCATAGTTCTTTTTGTTGTCAAGCGAGGCCCCTGAAGCAAACTGTATGATTTCTTCATGTGGATTTCATCTTCCTTCCTTAACTTGTTTAAGAACTACTTCCAATCCTTGGGAATTGGAATCAGACTCAATAATTTTAAAGAGTTAGTCACTTGCAACATGAAGTATTGGCAGTTGCCTCACTTTAGATTTTATCTTGATCACAACCTTAATGTGTGCTTCCGTCCAAGGAATAGGATCCTTTTTTATCCTGTCATTCATAATTTTTCTATCTTTAGCAAAATATTTATTAAAATGACTGACATATTTAAAGCTTCCTATAAAGCATTGGAGTTGGGACTTATCAGTTATTTTTTATGGAAATTTTTATGCAAATTCTACTGCGTGCATCTGAAGAGAAATTTGGCCATTTGAAATTGTGTGACCCATAAATATGATAGAGGATTTAAAGAGATCCATTTTATTTTTAGAAATAACTGGACCAGATTGTTTGATGACCTTTAAAAACATCTCCAAATGCTTGAAATGTTGGTTTATGGAATCTGAGAAGACTAATATATCATCTATGTAGACAATTATCCAGTCAAAATATGACTTTAAAGTATCATCCATAACGGTCCTTTGAAATTTTTCTGGAGCATTCTTAGAATCTTTATTTAGGATGTTAAAATCTGATCCTGAATCGATCAATGCTTTCAACTTAAATATTTGACCTTGAATATTCATATTAATCATCACATGATATTGTTGATGTTGGATGGCCATTATTCTCATAGAATTTAAACCTTCTATAGAATTTGTTTCAAATGTACTAATGTTGGAATTTGAATTCTGAGGTATTTCCTCTAGGGAAGGCATGAATTGTAGGGTCTAGATTTGTTTTTGTAACCCTCTTATTTCTTGTCTATCCCATGAATCAACTTTGTATCCATCCTCAATTTCTGATTCTTTTTCAATATTTTCTAGGCTTAGCTTTATTTCTACAACTTCCTTCTTAAGAATATTTATTTCTTTTAAAAAATCATTTATGGTCAAATCTCTCATATTATCATTCTATCTTTTTATAATAAATGACTTGGTATTCCTTTCAAATGAACCATGTATGAACAATGGCTTATTACATGAGTTTGTGGTTGTTGTTGGCTGTTGAATTTTTACCATTGTTTTTAGAAATGAATCTAAAAGTGTAGCCTTAATTTTTCCTTCTGGAAATGCCTTGATTTATGATAGCATCTAAGCATATCCATCACACTGATTTTGAGCCATACAAAATTTAGGTTTTGGTTCATATTCATCTTATGTTTCTTCATAACTTTAAGACTCTGTCGGGAAAATACAAACATTTGGATCTTTACAGTTGAAATCATTTGCTATAAGTAACATTTCTTCATCAAAGGATTCACTATAGAAATACTCTAATTCAGAAGTGTTAGTAGACTGACAACATCCTTCCTAAAGAATATGAACTTCTTCCCTCTTAGGAAAAGGATGATGTGGGAATTTATTTGTATCATGGTGACTTGAGCCACATCTGTTTCACCATATTAACATTATTTTCATAGAAGACTCAACCTTTTGTCTTTCCTTTTGTTGTGAGATCTTACCTTTATTTTTATTGGATTGTTCTCCTTGTGGACATCTATTAGCCAAGTGTCATGGTTGTCTAAATAACTAGTAGGTTAGGTTGACCTTACTTTTTTGTTTGGAATATTTCAATTTGATTTCTTCTAGGGAGTAACAATCAGACTTTGTGTATTTCCTATAATGACTTATTTTCCTCTTATCTTTTTGATAAGACCTGGGCTTGCCATTTTCATATTTTTGGAATCTTTTTCTCATGTCTTTCTTTTCACTTTTCTTTCTTCTAACTCAGTCATATAGGGACATACCATATTTTTCACAGATAGAACTACTATCTGGTAATTTTGATAGCTTTGAATTTGTAACCTTCATGTTAAAACACAATCCTACTAGGGCAAAGGTAATAATTGTGTAAATTTCTCCCCAAGTATAAATCTCATAAGGATGAGCAAACGATTTTTGTACTTTAAAATGTTAAAAAACAAAATTGGGTAGAGTAGCAAGATATACTAATTTGCAAGATATAATAAAATCACTAAAGAAATATATACTAATTGGGGAGAGTAGAAAGATATACTAATTGGGGAGAGTAGCAAGATATAATAAAATCACTAAAGCAAGTGAAGAAAAATTTGCAAGATGGCAAACTCTATTTGAAAATTTTGATTTTGATATTGAACCTATCAAAGGCTCTGAAAATTCTATCCCTAATTTTCTTAGTAGAGAAAACCTTCAAGCGAGCATGAAAACAAGCTAGTGAGGGAACAAGTGAGCGAGGACAAGCGAACATGGTAAATAGATAAAATCAAATGTAGAAAGTCATTGTCTGGTCATTGTTACTAAATGGAAAAATGGAGGTGATAAATTAGGGAATATCCTAGAAAATGAAAATTGGGAAGTATATGCCCAATTATGGAAACCTAAATGGAAACTCAGAAGAACATAAGTTTTCGATATGAATTTTCTGCCAATTGATCTCCTACAAAATTATGTTAGAGAACTCTGAAGAATCCCATTTTATACTGGAAACATTCCAGACATGCTTTATGACAGATCAACTAGAGATGCAACTGATGCTACTTCAACTTTATGCTACACCTTCAAAGATATAAAATTGATTTGGAAACAGTTTAATAATAATATAAGATTATTTCATCAATACTTTTCACTTGATAGATGATCCGAAATCGGATTCAGAAGCCTGACAGGGCTTGAAAAATGCTCAAAAATGAAAGTGATCAGAATTCGATTAAACCAACACCATTGTGTCTGTCTCGTCTTCCTGATTCCGGTGGTATATTTACTTTGTCAAACGGAGTCCGTATGGAGAAGATATCGCGTTCTGACCGAAAAGTCAAACAAGCAAAAAAATGCTGACTGGGGCAGTCCGTACAGTGACACGTGTCATGTCCGTACAGATGACGTGGTAGGTCCATACAGTTGATGTGGAAATTTCATACAGGACACGTGGCAGGTTCCGTACAGGACACGTGGCCGCTCCAGAGCATGACACGTGTCAGGCTGATTTGGCATTTTTGGCGCGTAGTTGGACCAATCCCGAGGTGACACGTGTCACCACTGAAAGGGTGACACGTGGCAGGGTGACGTCAGTAGCTGACGTGGCAGGATTACGTGGAAGATGACATGGCATACGACAAAGATGATGTGGTGGGTGACATGGCAGTACGGTTCAGGCACATGGACCAATCGGATGTTGACACGTGGCAGTTTGTTGGCAAGTGATTGGGTGCCACGTGGCCCAATCACGGGCTGCCACATGGCACCCTGGGTTTATCCAATGAGGGCTATGTCAAAAAATTTTGGGGCCCAGGGGATTCGAACCCCGGACCTCCCACTGCTACGCCTTCGCAAATGCCTCCGACCAATAGGCCACGTGTTGTTACTTGTTAAGTGAACGACGTGTTTGATATTTGTGTTTGGTTGGAGTATGGATTCGGTGGGAAAAGGGCTGGGGCCTAAGCCCCAGCCCTCGGCTTACCATACAACCCTTCGACAGGACCATAGGCGCGGCATTTTAAACACATGCGCGGGGTGTAATTATGGTGCGGACCAACGGTTATAACCGTTACCAAACAACGCGGGATTTTGTATAGCCACCAGCCCGTGGCCCTATGGGCATATACCATACGACCTATATGCGAATGCGCGTGAGGGCTAGGGGCCAGCGCTTAGCCCTTTAGGCTAGCGCTTGGCCCTATGGTGCCCATATGACCTAGAAAGGGGGTGTGCGTGCCAACGAAAGGGGATAAGCCCAAATTTGTAACTACAATATAGTTGAACGTGGGTTTTTTAAACCACTTTTTGAATTTTTAATGTAATTAATCCATTTTTAAGGGTTATTGGGCATTTTTAGAGCCTAAATTCGTGGAGGAAGTTGGAGATGGATAACCAACTTCCCCACTATTTAACCAAGGCCATTTTGAGGCCAAGGGGACAGCTTTTGAGAGCAATTCAGAGCAGAGATGCTGAGGCAAAGCCAAGTCAAAGCCAGTTTGATGTAGGGAGACCGTTGAGGAGGAGATGTTGTCAGACGATTTCTGAGAGCTACGGACATCCATTTCAGGTGCCATTTTTTGTGCATGGTTCCAGAGATTTGGGTGAACAAGACCAGATTAGTCTAGAATCCATTCGGCATTGTAAAGATGTACTGTTGAGCTTTCGAACAGAAATAAAAAGCCTCCCCCACAGAGAAAAGGCCCGGAGACGTAGGCAAAGTTGTGCCAAACTCCGTTATCAACCTGTGTATTATGGTTTGTTGTTTTTTCATTGCTTTTCAGATCTGCATATATGTTAATGGTTGTATAATTCCTTCTCTTTTCTTGTTCTTTCGTTAAGTTTCCCAATGGTCAATTAATTCATGCAAATTAAAAAAAAAAAAAATCAACCATAAGTCATTCAAAAAATCCTGACGAATCAAGTGGTATCAGAGCTAGTTGACGTTTGGATTTGAGTTTTTCATGTTAACCAGGGAAAAGATACAGCGTGGTGAAGACAAGCTTGTTGCAGATAATCCATTAATTGGATTGAGAAAAAGAGCTTCTCACAGTGAGAAGATGGCATCGGAAGAAGGGATTTCTCAGGATGAGAAAGATTTCCGGAAAACATTCTTT